>JALHCA010000066.1:0-23401 GCA_024340505.1 Tolypocladium nubicola | reverse complement strand
CCCCCCCCCGGTCGTGCTGCGTCTCCGTCACACACAGGCTCTTGAGATCTTCCGTGCATCTGTGCGTGACGGCAGCCGCGGCTGCTCCTCCACGTCGGGCACTACACCGTCTCGCGGCGTGCCCACGTTGCGCAGCCACCCCCCTTCGGCGGCGTTATCAAAGCCGCTCTGGCGGCGCTCGTGGACATGCAACGGGCAGCCCTTCCCGTCGCACCCGTCCGACGACGCGGAGCTACCCTTTGAACCACCTACGCGGGCGCCTGTCAACCTGTCAGGAGAGCCTTGATCCAACAAACCCGCTGTCAACAGTGCAGACTCGCCCGTCTCGACACTCTCTTACATGTGCTCGCGGGGCCGGCCGGGAGACTGGACGGCCTCTGCTTGCCAGGTGGGTGCTTCCGTGTCCCCGTCCCCTGACTATCTTGGGCCGCGATGCCGTCTTCCGATCAACGGCGCTGAAATGCTCGGGCCGATATTGAGTCCCTGCGACGCGGTAGTGCAGCAGGGACAGACGCCAGCATGACCCTCCCCCCCGCGTCGACAGTGCACGAGAGCTCGGGCGGTGCCGCATTCCAAGACTTCACTTGCGGGGAGGGGACCTCACACTGCTGCCAGCTCCGCGAAAGGTCGGTATTGTAGATTGTCGAGGGGCGAGGCCGTCCCGACGGACGCGGAGCCCATCCAATCGTCTCCAGGGGACAGTCACTCACGGACACCATCTCGTCCATCCCATCTTTGCAGTAATCACCGTGAGGTGTCCATCTATTACCTGAACAATGCTCTCAAGGACGCTACAGATGCATGCCCAATCTTCAGTCTTCAGAAAACAAAGGAAAAAAGGGGGAAAAAGGAAGGAAAAACATAATATCCTGTCCCCTCTAATGACCCCGTGTCCCCGCCGTTGCCAGCTCATGTTGTAATAGCATCCAATCAGACCACAGCGAGACAAACGCCCAAACAGCAACTGCCCCAATGAAAGTAAACACACACTGGTGATGCCACGCCGACGAAATGGCCACCAAAGGAGAAGGCGTTGCTCGTCTGTGGAGGGGCCAGCTCATGTCCTCTGCATCCGCATCCGTGGCCGTGGCCGTGCCCCCCAAGCCCAAGGTGCTGGAAGCGAAAGCGAAAGCGATGCCAACCGCCAACCGCCAACCGCCAACCGTTCCCATTCTCCTCCAATGCTCCAATCCAACTCCAAAATGAGCCACCCGGCGCCAGTGCCGTGTCCCCATGCTGCTCCCGGATATGCTCGCAAGACTGCCGTTAAAAAATACACGTCGTAAACCCATCGAGCACCCCTCGATGGCGCCCAGATCGTTGGGATGCGTCCCATGGACCAACATCGATGCAGCCGTCTGCCCGCATCTGTGCGTCTCACCAGACCCGACCTTGTTGGCCATATTGAGCACGTTGCAGTTCGCAGAGGCAGAGCCCCCTCGCTGTTGGTCCCAGACTCGCAGGTCTTGTCAACAGCCCGTCGAACCAACGGGCCCTGTCGGTGCCCGCCGGCCTACCCCTGCATCCCTGGCATGAATGCGGCGGCTCGTGTCTTTTCCGGGCCACAGCGTTGATGTTCGGCAGCTTCACCACCATGGTCACCATGCATGTCTCTGCTCAGGAGTGCTGCGACTGTCCCAAGCGTTCATTGAATAACGGTCATTTTTCTTTTCTTTTTTTCTCATTAACCTCTATCGTCACTGCTCAAGCCCCCGCTACGCGGAGGGTTGCTCCGCGCGTGTCCATTGGACAGTTCTGGCTGGTGGTGATAGGGCAGCGCTGCAACTCCCACGACCGCCACCAGTCGTGCTGGCTGCGGCAAGGGCAATTACATGCCGCCGTCGGGCCAGTCGCAGAGCCCGTCCGACATGGATTCGAAGAGCCGGGCAGCGCCGCAGGCATCCGCGCCGTGTTGTTGCTCGCCGTAGTAGCCGACGTGCATATCTCGGATGCCATAGGGAAAGACGCCCTGCGCCGGTGCCCTGTACGTGGACATCTGGGCCCCGCACGACGCGGCGCCGATGCTGCGAGGCTCAGTGATACTGTGCATGCCGTGTCCCATGTTGGTACCAGCGCCATCCCCCAGCATGAGGCCGAAGGGCTCGCCGGCCGACCCGTCGTACGGACCGAGCCCATTGTGAAGGCTGTTCTGGGCGGACGGGGCCTGGGCCATTGCTTCGTACTGCGGAAGCGAGAAGCTCTCCGAGTGGTATAGCTCCGGCATTGTCGATCGCGGGGGTGAAGGCAGGCCCCGGTCGAGCCCGAAGCGCGGCCCCGGCGCCATCGGCATTGCTTGGCCGTAGGCACGGTCCCGCAGCCTCGAATCCCTCGCAGCACACCCGCCTTTGCGACCAGACAAGGCTCGTTTGGCGCTGTGTTGGGTCGGTTGCTGGGAGGGTTGGTTCGCGCATCGCGCGCTGGTGCGTCTCCTCGAGTTGCCCTTGCGGTAGCGAGTGGTGCTCTGGACGCCGCATTGTATGGCCCATTCTTCCAAGACCCATTCGTTTGCGCGCTTGGGGTCTTCCATCAACGGGTTGAAGACACCGCCCTCTTCCTTGCGATGACGCTTTGTAAACGCCTACACACCCACCCCCGTGTTAGCTCTGCCCGTTGCGCAGGGAGGTGGCCAACGCTTACCGCGTTCATGCTCAGGTTGTGCCGGATGCTGTTCTGCCAGCCGCCCTTTTCGCTGACGGCCTTGGTCGTGTTGTCGCGGAACCACTGGTAGATGTCTTGTAGCGTCATCGCCCGGTCCGGCCGGCTCATGAAGGCCCTGTAGATGAGCTTGGCGTACGGCTCGTCCAGCTTGGCGTCCGGGTCTTGGAGCTCCATGTGCATCGGCGGAGATGCGCCGAGATACATGTGACCGTCGTCGAGGCGGTTTGACGGCGATTCGGCCTTTGGCGTGACCATGGACGAAGGCGTATTGACCAGCAGGTCATCCGGAGACAGCGAGTCGGTGTCGAAGGAGTCCATTGACAGACCGAGGGGCATTACGGGAAGCGTGTCGTAGCTGTGGTGGCCGTCCGTGAACGGGCTGTCAATGTCGGATCCGCAGATCGCAAGATTCCTCCCCGACGTCGGCGTGCAGATGCCAGAAAAGTCTTGTTGGTCTGGTAGGGGCTGGCTTCGGAACCTCTTGGTAGGATAAGGAGGAGCGTGCGAAACGGGCGACCAGGTTCCGGTCGTGGCCGGTGAGTAGGTGTAGTTGGGGATGTAGGAGGCTGCGGAAGTTGGCGAGTCGTGGTGGAAGTGGCTCTGATCGAAGTGATCAAGATCCCTGGGGGCGAGCGGAGGTGATGGCCAGGCGTGCTCGCTCTTTATCCGTAGATACGACTGGGCTGGAGTCCTGAGGACGTAGCTGTCGGGGCAATGAGCCGAGAGAGAAGGGTATTCCGGCAGCGGATGACACATTGCCGAACAAAGCGAGTCGCTATCAGGGAGATGCTGCTGCTCTTGAATGGCCGGGGACGACATGATGAAGGAGTCCGCCTCGGCAAAGTCTGGCGGGCAGCCCGATTGATCTCCGGATCCGGTCCGCGAGGGAGTCGTGTAGCTCACGGGTTCCGCTCCGTCAGAGAGTGGTGGAGCCATTTGCCGTCAAGGGAGTCAGAAGTTGACGCTCCAAGGGCGGATGGTCGTCGTCGAGCTTTGTCAGGTGGGTTTCGGTGTCGGCGTGACCTGGCCGAAGCAATGTGTTGTCAAGATTGCTCCAGGTCCGTTGGGCGGAGAGGTGTGATCGCCAGACAAAGTGGTGGACCCAGTTGGCAGTAGCACAAACAAGATGGGACACGCGGCAGTGGAAAGGGCCCAAAAAGTCCGGTCCAGAGTATGCAGGATGAAAGACGACATAGACAGGGCAATGGAGCTTCCGTGTGGCTTCTTATGCTTCCGTCCCAGATGGGAGCAGCGTACAGCCTTGTCGAAGAAGATGGGCCAGCCCGGGCAGCTTGATGCAGTCCCGGCCAAGACCGCTTGCTTCAAGCCAGGTTTAAGCTTCATATGTCTGCATTCACTTCGCAGAGGGATCTATCGGCAGGTAGTCATGGGCTCCAGAGACGGGGAGGGGGTGTAGCCAAGGAACATGCAGCAGCAGGGGTGTACGCGATGCGCGGTGCGCGGGTGCTGGGACCTGCCAGACCAGGCTGGCTCTCAACGAGGGCTTCTCCTCTGTGCCCTCTCCCGCCTTCCATGTCGTCCCATGGAGGGCATCCAGGCTGGCCGTGTGCGTCCCGCTGCGTCCGTGTGTATGGTACGTGTACACCTCCTTCTGTGTCCCTGTGCGTCTGCGCACATGTGTGTTATGTATTGCCATGTATACTCCTCAGCGCCCTTGTCAGGATGCCGGGAGTGCAAACGGGCGAGCAATGGCCATACGGTGGATGGGCCGGCCAACGCCAGGTCTGGCAGCAGGAGTGCTCGCCGCTCAGGGTCCAACAGCTGGACGCAAGTGTGGCGTTGCGCTGTGCCTGGCACCTACGACTGTTGCCAAAGTCCATCGGGGCTTCGTGCAGGCGCACGCCGGGGTTGCCTCTAACGACGATGGATGTTTTCGGTACTTGCGGTGAGGCAGGGGTACGGCGTGTGCGTTGGGACGAGGCCGACTGAAGAGGGGAGGCAACACGGGAAACTCCATGGCTGGCCGGATCGGCTTCTCACCAGGCGATGCTTGTGTAACACCAACCGCAACCCAGCCGTTGCTTTGGAGGTTGTAGAAATTCGCACTGGCTCGACGGGGAAAGCTGAGGCCCGGCCCTCCACGTGCCGACAAAGCTCGCCCAGACTCGTATGCGCGAGCTCTGGCGGGCAGGATCCCCAGCTGCGCCCAAGGTTTCCCCCCGTCCACGGGCGACAGCCTCCAGGCAGTTGATGCTCAGCGACCAGGGAGGGCTGACGGCACGTCTTCTGGAAATGCACAGTACGTTCTGGCGCATCAGCGCAGGCAGCCAATGAAATGGTTCAGGACGGCGGTTGTGCAGGATGTATCCTTGCCTGGTGAAGACCCAGGGAAAATGGAAGACCGGGTGGAAGCCTCTTTGCAATGCACATCATCGCCTTGTCCGAGCAAGCTGGTAAGCGGCATGCATGGGCCGGCGTCGTTCTTCCAGCCGAACTCCACATCCCATGTCGAGGGTACAAAGTAGTAAGAGCCGGTTGCCAAAGTCGGCCGCATGTGCTTCCGTATTTGACATCAACACTTTGGGTGTTGTTGATGCTGACAGGCGATTTCGGCCAAGCCAATACCAGCGACTCCATGCCTTGACGCCCTTTCCACCCGCCTTTCCATGGCCGGCTGCTGCGCGTAAAGTCTTCCAGAAGACTGCCGCTGCTGTGGTGAGACATGCCAGGAGATTGGGGCATGGCAGCTTCAGCTCAACGCCACTGCCCAGCGGCTCGACTCGGCCCTGTCGCACATCTTTGAGTACCGCTTGGTTACACACAAGTGGGCGCCCCATCTCACCTCCGGGCCCGGCGCGAGAAGACCCCAGGTCGACACATGTTCCCCTTACACAGTTGCACAGGGATATCCAAGGGAGATTTTTAGCCGACGAAGGTGTTTGGGGAGCTATGGATTATGGCCGTCGTCCATCCTGGGGCCCACCGAAGACTGTCTCGTTGTCTATACTTTCATTCTTCCCCCGCCGTAGCACGAGGCTGCCATGGCAGCACGGTGTCCTCGTTCCTCGTCGACCTAAGGCATAATTTTGGGGGCTTTCATGTTGAGTCCGTCCGGTGGCAGGACCATCGCAGGGTGGCCCAGAGAAGAGCACCCGTAGGTGCATCTACTTTCGGTAGAAGATCTTTAGGTAGCATATCAGTCATCTCGTCCTTCTTTAAAAGTGGCGGGGTCGGCGGGGGAATACCTTCTTGAACTGGAAGTGCAGCTGGAGGATTCCCTGTAGGTTTGCAAGGTCAGTCGGCTCCACACGTTCTAGAATACGCCAAGCGTCCGGTATGGCTTGCTGCTCACCTTGTCAAAAGAGCTTTTGAAGCCACGCTCCTTCTTGGCGCTGTAGTCCCACTCCCGGTCGACAATTCGGAACGCAATGTCCTCGTACGGAGGGCCAGCAATGAAGCGGATGAGGCACGTATCCTCTTCGCCGGCCGCAGCAAATGACTCTCCCCGCTTTCGTCCGTTCTCTCGGATGATCTTGTACGTTGGAGTCTTCATCGTGTCGATCAGGTCCGGATAGAAGATGTTGAACTTGTAACCCTGCACAACTTTGGGGGGCGGGGATTCATGGTCGTAGTGCGTCTGGTTGTACTTGTTCCACTCATATCCCATCTGCACTCTGTTGAAGTACCTGGGCTTCCTCGCTCGGTATTGCGCGGCCCACTGGGACTTCGCGCCACTGGGGACAGCCTCCTCGGCCGTGAAGATTTCTTCGTTGTCCAAGATGCCCCGTGCAGCCTCTCGATCATAGAGGGCCTTGGTTGCCTGTGACATATCCTCGTTCTCCGCCGGAGCGGCAGTCGCGTCTGGTGTCGTGACAGACGACGGGGCATTTGAGTTGCGAACACTCGTTTGCGATGGCTTGCGGTCTCCGCTGTCTTTCAAGAGCTTCTCCCGTGCCTCGGAGGCGGTCCGAAAGATGCGCTCCAGCGTCGCCTTGGCCTTTCGGATGAGGACTTCGCGCATCAGCTGCTCCCAATAGTCTGTATCGATGAGCTCGCTGCCTCGGAGCTTTGCCTTGATGTGGCTCTCCAGCGTCTCTAGCTGCTCGTATGTCTTTGAACTCAGGATTTTGTCAATGTTGTCGGCGACAACTCTCAGCGCCCGATCGTCTCGGCCCAAGGGGTCGAGTTTCGACTTCTGGTCTTTGCACAGCGTCCGCAGAGCTTCCCAGTATTGCTTGTTGGTCGCGTCTGTCTCGAGGGCAAGATATGCACCGATGTCGGAGTCCAGCTCGGTAAGCTGGGCGGCGGTGCCAAGGGACTGCACAACTGTGGCGGGGGCATTGAGCTCGATGTCTAAGTCGCCGTCGTTGTCGTCGAACACATCACGGTCAGGGTCGAGGTATCTCAGGCCAAAGGCAAGGTGGTCGACAGGTTTCGCCCGGCTCTCGCGAACCCGGATGTCGGCTTTCTTCTTGGATTGCTTCAGGACAAACTTGTCCTCGTCGGCCACAAACTGGCGAGACTGCTCATCCGAGGAGAGGTATCTAGCCGCGTTTTGGGCGGACTTGGCATGGGCATCTGGCCGCGTCGCTTTCGTCACACGAGTGTTGGGATCAGCGCGCGGAGCCGTAACATCTCTGCGACTGGAAGAGCCGTTGGTGGCCAGCATGGACCGGCGTCCGGAGTCCATCCTTCTTGGGTGCCTGGGTAAATGGCACGAGATATGCAGCCGCGCGTGGTTGAAGCAAACAGTAGTCGAACGAAGCTGAACATGGAGGTGTCGCAGAAGTGCAATTCACCTGGTAGTCACATGACTAGCGAGTGACGTCCAAAGTGGGTCCGCTGAACTTGGTTATAGGACCCACTGAAACCTGCCTCTTACAAGAGACATGCATGGCGTTTTGAATCTTCCCTCAACCGCAATTAATTCAAGAGTAGTGTATGTGTTCATTCAAATATCTAGTCGCAAAGGCCTCCAGCTAAATCGCAACAAGTCCATTTCCCGGGTATAGTACAAAGGGCGGAACCTTCAAAGTGATTAGTATGCCGCCTCGGACATACTCGCATGTCTATCCTATGCGTCCTCAGCAGGCCAATACGACGCGCGGTAGCCAGCGATCGTTACCATCCCTCGCGAGGTTGTGCTGGTTCCATGTCTATTCCGCGTATGTTCTGGCTCCAATCCTGCCAGTCGAAATCGTCCCCTAACATATCCGTATCTTCCACCACCTTGTCATCAAAATCGGTGTTCATGACAGTAAATGGGTCAGACCACAGGTAGGGTGATAGTTGGTCGTCTTTTGGCGGCTGGGTCTGAAGTGCGATCGCCTGCTGCCTCAGAGCATCCTGCTCCGCCATCTGGTTCTGTGAATCCGCTGCAAGGGACACAGTCGCTGAAATGCCTGGATCCCTTGCCCCGTCGTCGGCGACACTGTAAAATTCCGCCACGTTGAGGTTTGGTTGGGACATGAGCTCATCCATGTACTGCATGGCCTCTTGAGAGAGGTCCATTTGGACTGGCACTGGGATAACGGGCTGCTTCAAGGTCTGCTGCAATCCCTGTGAAAGCAACGCATTGTTCGCCGCCAACCCTTCTCTGGTCACAAGCGGTGTGCCTGTAGGCGGCTGACGGGTGGTAAAGGGCAGCGGGCTTGCTCCATCAGGTCGCATCATTAATCGCCAGTTCTCTCTGATCTGCTCCATCCGGGTCTCGGTGCCGGGAACTGGCCCGAATCGTGCTTGCGCGGGATTCGTGCGCTCTGCAAAGTCCAGCCGACGGACTTCCTCTTGGTTCGCCTTGAGCCGAGCAATCTCGGCTTCACGATGTCGCCGAGCCCTCATGAACAGCCTGCGCAATGGCGAAAACACAGCGGCTTGGTCGGCCCTCCTTGCAATCTCCACGGGGTCCTTGTCGTAGCCATTGACGGCTTCCCAGCCACGCTCCACCAAGGCTGTCCACGGCCTCCGGCAGGTCTCGACTAGCGTGTAGGCAATGGCATGCCAGTTCGTATACGTCTTGAACAGCCAACGGTACTGCTTGCACCGCGGATCCGTCCTCAGTTTGTGGTTATATTCCAAAATCTCGATCGCAGCGATGTATATTCGTTGCCGGATTTCGCCAGAGAGCTCGTAGTCGGAGCCGGGAAACAGCATAGGCTGGTAGATGACGAGGCACATCCTGGCCATGATGACACGGGCAATCATGGCGGCGACCCAATACAGGGAGTCGGTTTCGTCGACAACGTGCTGCAGAAACTTGTGTTCGACGCGCTGATACACCTCGATGAGCATGTGCTCCCTCTCCGCTATGCTGCTCTCGTCTGCCTTGGGACACAGGGAAGCCATCGCCGACGCCGCCGTGACGAGTCGTCTCGACAAGGCGCAGATTTCGCCTCTCACGAGGGAGACGGCGCAATCAGATCGGCCCTCGCGCGGTACTGGGAATTCGGTGCTCTCGGGGCCAATGTCTACATCGTTGATGTTGCTCGGCATGTTTGTATCATAGGAGCTCGCACCAATCGCCATGTCGGTGCCGAGTTCTGCGGATCGAAGGTCCAGCATCAAAATAGCCCACCAGAGACGCCTCCTGATTTCGGTATCGAAAGGCGTGAGCTTGAAATGTGTTCCATCGCGATGAATGCCCATGCCTTGAGCAATTCGAATGAGCAAGCCGGTCATCGCCCAGCAAAAGCGACTCTCGTCGTTTCCTCTGACGATAATGAGGAAGAGGGTGAACGCCTGTACGACCACGATGTCTGACGTGTCCAGAAAGTTGGCCTTGGCCAGAGACTGCTCCAAAGCAAATCGATACTGGGCAAGGAGGTCGTCTTTATTCGCGCCAAAGTTGGTCTCCACCTATAGCATGAGTATTAACTACCCGTTGCCACACAAGCATGTCGCAGTCTGGTCCAACATACCTCATCCGGCTCGAGGGACGTGACAGCCGCAAAGTAAATGGCAAATACCAATGCCTCATGAGCTGGGGAGAGTTTTTCCGAGTTTCTCCTGGCATCGCGCAAGACGAGCTCGGTGGTCGGAACGTGTAGGACCTTGATGAGCGGCTCGACATTCTCTTGGTACACAGACCACAAGAACGTGACATGAGACGGAAGCGGATGGCACTTTCGCAGACTTACATCGGCTGATCGATAGCCCATAATGAATGCATGGTGGTCAGATATAGATCCGAAACCAGTGGCAGGGGAGTCGGTAGGCGTCCCTTCATATTCCGACTCATCGGCGTCCTCGTCCGTGAGCTTTTGCGTCTCCTCACGGATTGCATCCAACTGTTACCCGCGTCAGTCTGTCACCAGAACGTCGCCAGTCATGGGGATGAAAGCCCACCTCGTCATTCAGCTTCGACCAGAAGCCACTGCTAACGTATCTTGATGTACCCCGCGTATCATCCAGCACCATACGCCCAAAGTTCTTTTGCATTTCCCGCCCCTTCTCATTGGTCAGATCGCCAGGCGAGGCGTTGCCTTTGGAGTCGGGGCTTCCTGCCGGGGCCATGTCCAAACTGTCAGTCAAGGTTCTTTGGGGCAAGCCATCGCTTCCGATAACGGTAGCGTAGGCCGCGTCGGGCGAGCCCGCAGACGACGCCAGTTTGCCGCTTGATTCGACCTCGATCTGCCCGCTGAGCTCCTCCACGATGCCCTCCAGCTTTCTCAGCCGCTTTATCAGCTCCACCTCCCTCTGGCTCGAGTTCTTTGACGGCGCGTTCGGGTCCTTGGGTTGATGCTGGCGGGGGGCACGCCCCGGGGCTGGGAAGATACAGGGAATGAAGGCGCGGCGGCAGTTTGAGCAGGGCATCTGCTTGTCACAGCGGACCTTGCGCCGGCGGCATGTAACACAGGATCGCGGGTTGAGGTCGGGCGCCCCCGAGCCACCCGCGGCGAGGATGGGGCCGGTGTGGGCATCCGGACCCGTCGTCTGATAGACGGTAACGTTGTGGCTCGAGTGCTGCGCCTGCTGGGCGGACCCATCCTGCTGGACCGGCGACTGGGGCGACGGCACGTTCGTGGAGTCGCCACCGTCAGAACGCTGAGCCACGCTGTTGAATTCGAAGGACTTGGACATAGTTGCGCGGAGCCCAGGTTGCTGTGCTCCTAGCGCGACATCGGCGACGGTGCTCAAGAGTCGACACCGATGGAGGGGTTCTCAGAGCGCTCGTCCACGACTATGGTGTCGATACCGGGCTGGTGTTTAGCGGCCGGTGCAGTTTTCAAGCTGCGAGAACGGGTATGATGGGAGGAAGAGAAACAGCTCCAGGAGCAAACAAAGATGATGACGAGCGAGCACATGCAATATCGGCGCCTACCATACCTACCTATGGTGACGGCTGAGGTGGGGGAGTGCAGGGTGGCGACGGAGCTTTAATTGGGGCTGCGATGGGGTGTGTGAGGTCGCTGTAGCACGACGAATCCAGGCGGCTTTAGGCAGGCTTCCGACCATTAGCGCGCCATTGCGCCGTCAGCCCTGCCTGGCTTGCCTGGATACGGTGCTAGACTTTCAGCACCCGTAACCTACCATCTCCGTGGATCCAACCAGCACGCATTTGCGCGAATTCGACGTATCAAAGACGCGCACACTTGCGCTTCCGATTGGACTACAGTAGCACCGCCCGGAGCCACCAGACAAGCTCAATTGACCAGTGCAAATCGGGTCTCGATGAGAGCATGCTTGGCTCGTAAGTTGCCGATCGCTCGCTCGCGAGATCTCGATCAATGCCGACAGCTCCAGCGATCTTGGCCCCGCTAATAGTGAATAAGCTAGAAAAGATATGAGGACTCTCTGCGCGCCCAACCGCTCGCCAAAGTCCTGAGCTCAGGACCCTGGTCGTGAAGCTGCAAACGTGTTGGTCTGACGAGTCACCACATCCTGCAGGGCTTCATCACACGCCGGCATCCGAGGTGTGGCACATGTTTACCTAGTGCCGCAGCGCTCACCTCTAGTTTCGCTTTCCTATGAGCCATTTCCGCATCCAGGTCATTCCAAGCCTGACCTGCCAAGTTGTTCTGGCTCGTCACCGCATCATCTTCCACGTGTGTAGGCTGCATTGATACCATACGAGACAGACCCAGGCTCCAGTCACCGCATTTTCACGTCGTGTTCCATACACGTCGTGTGTGAGCCCGATTGGCGTCCAAAGGAAAAAGAAAAGGATAAACCGAGAGAAAGAAAATGAGGGCACAGTCGTTGAGAAGTGCAAAAAAATGACCCCAATCGAAGAATGGTACTTATAGGAAAAGCCCGATGCGGGGGTCGAACCCGCAACCTTGAGATTTCGTGTACTCTTAAGTAAGAGTCTCACGCTCTACCGATTGAGCTAACCGGGCCAACTGACGTTGGACGCTGTTGAAATGCGGCTGAGTTATTTTAATATATTCAGGAATTGATCGTGTGGGTGGAACCATTTTACACCATATTGGTGGCTGCACACCTCGGTTCCACTTTTGAGGGCTGGGCATAAAGGGTTGCGTTCTTTAGCTTCCATGACATGTCCTGTTCATACAAAAGCATCTTGGCTAGAACATTACGGTTTCCAAATACGATCGAACCTCTATCCGTCATGAATCAGTGACGAAGAAAAGAGCCCTGTCCACACTTCCCAGGAAACCCACTGCTACATCAAGCTGTAATAGGCACTAATGAACATTATTCTCGTGGTTTGAATATCTAGGTAAGCGAACGCTTTGGTTCCCTCGACAAGCCAAGTTGATGGCCTGGTCCGTCTGGTGGCGGAGTCAACTGACCATCCATGCCCCACTTATCAAGGTCGAACCCCCAACGTACTCCATCTAGCCAAATCCAAACCACCGGCACTCGGGTACAGGCAGTGAAACAACAGGTAGAATACCGACATGCCTTGGTGGCGAGGAAGAGTAGCGGCATGTTGCGCCCACCCTGGCTTCCAGCCACATAAATACGACAAGTACTGTTACACGAACTGTTCCCGCCTCAAGTGTCTTAGATCACTTCTGTTGTCCAGCGATATCACGGCCGCACAGCCTCAAGTCACAAGTTGATTTCATTCACTATTCTTCCGTTGCCGTGAGTGGCTGGTGCGAGCCATCTTTGATTGGGGGAACAGATTGAAGCAATACCGATGCTGCGCTTCTCCCTCTTAGCGTGTTCACGCCACAACACCACCTTGTCCGGATGAAGGATGGAAGCATCTTTGGATGTGCTGAAAGTCGCTGCGGTCCAGCAGATCGTCAGACCAGACTCTTTTTTTTGCTTGCAATCTTTACTTGACGCAAGTCGAAGAAGTAACTACATGACCGCGAGGCGAAAGCATCTCTGTCCCCACATTCTGGGCTGGCTGCGCTTAGAGTTCTGAACAGCTCCGTTATTTCCAATGTGGCAGAGTCGAAGCTCCAAGAAAAGGTAGCCGCAATAAGCAAGTCAAAGGGCAGTGAGACTAGGTGCAACTTCATAGCCTCAGACGTTGAGCACTAACAAAATGAATGCCGCAATGCTCGATTCCTCTTGAGCAAGGAGCTCGCCGAGCTACTGAGTGGCTCAGAGGGCGATGAGGACAATCAGAGCATGTCGAAGAGAGGTAGGAGCCAATAAAGAGAGATTAATGCGAGAGACTGTCATTGAAACGGCATTGAAGCGTCAAGCCGGTGTCAAACGAATTACCCTAATAGTATCGAGGTCCAATGCAGGCGGCTGTTTCATGATGTCGCGATTGGTCGCGAGTGGGCCGTGGATGTTGCTCAAGGCGAGTGTGCGTGCAACGTTTTTATTGGCGGACGTGCCGACCCCACCCCACTGATAAGTCGCTATCATCACGTGCATCGTCACTCGCTTCCTGTAGGGTTTCTCACCCCACAGATTGCCTAGGAATTTTTCGCCTGAAAAGATCCAGTCAACCACGGCAACTCGAGACGCGGCAGATTTTCTCACGAATTAACGCCAAAACACACCGATACAATGGCCAAGCTCTCGTAAGTTGCCCCGAACTGCTTTTGCTCTACCGGATCCGAGGATACGACGTGCAAGAGGAGGAGTCTGGCGGGGGGAGGGATGCGGCTGCATCGACGATTCTCGACGACAATGGGAGGGCTCACCGAGCAAGTGCACGACACCAATCGCTCGACACGCGTGCGTACGACAGATCGACCGGGAAGCTCCTTCAATATTTTCGCCGTTAGGAATTTTTGCGACGTCCGAGATACCGGGGAGCACGACGAGCAAGGCCAGATGGTTCGAGGACGGCTGGCTGACCATTTCTCTACAGGCGTGGTGCCCCTGGTGGCAAGCTCAAGATGACGCTGGGTCTCCCTGTGTACGTTGCACCAAACGCAAGATCGACCGACGACCGTTCCATCGAGCTAACATCCCGTGCAGCGGCGCCGTCATGAACTGCGCCGACAACTCCGGCGCCCGAAACCTGTACATCATCTCCGTCAAGGGTATCGGTGCTCGTCTGAACCGCCTGCCCGCCGGCGGTGTCGGTGACATGGTCATGGCCACCGTCAAGAAGGGAAAGCCTGAGCTGCGAAAGAAGGTCCACCCCGCCGTCATCGTCAGACAATCCAAGCCCTGGAAGCGATTCGACGGTGTTTTCCTGTACTTTGAGGACAATGCTGGTGTGGTACGTGGCTGTATCCCGCCATGTGGAGGGCGCATTTAGCAGAGGCGCTCGGATTGCCTGATCCAAGCCCTGCGAGACGTTGCACTGCACTGGCGGTTAACGTGGATGAGCATTCGCTAACAGGCGTGTCCCGCAGATCGTCAACCCCAAGGGTGAGATGAAGGGCTCTGCCATCACCGGCCCCGTTGGTAAGGAGGCTGCTGAGCTGTGGCCTGTAAGTGACGAACCATTCTCGCACACCTGAGCGACGTAACTAACGCATCCGTGGCAGCGTATTGCCAGCAACTCCGGTGTCGTCATGTAAAGGCGCATGGAGCGAGCGAAGAGAAAAGGCACGGTTCATGTCCTCCCGATGGCGATCGATAGAGCGCAAAGACGTCTACATCCTTAAATTCGGGAGATATGGCGGAATGGGAAGTTGGTCGCTGGATTGGCGGGCTCTGCATTTCGGTTGCGGCGTGTAAGGATGATTCATACCAGGTATCGCATCATGGACAACCAAAAACAAGTACCGCGCTGGCCCCAACGTGACCGCCTGTCTGCGGACGTGAAGGTGATGGACGGAACCAGAACCACGGTGGGACGCAGGCGAGACCCAGCGAGGGCACGTAGACGACACTATTCTGTTGAATCCGACCTGCGACATGGCGAAGGTGATGGTGGTGCCTGTTCACAGCCCCAACGTGACCAAGACAGACAGCATGTGGCCCTGGAGGACTCCGTCCGCAAAGCACAGTCCGTCGTAGCCGTGCAACCGTGGTCAGTCACATCCGCACAGCCAAGATCTTCGTGCGAGGCAACTACGGATGCGTATGTACTCGTAGGGTACCCAGTCTCAACGCCACGAGATAAACGGCTTGGATTGGACGGCGGCAATGGCGTCCACGGGAGTGAGACTTGTCTCGGAGCCATGCCTCGAGAAAAGGCGCACTTGGATTGGAGGAGGCTTTGGAGAGTTGGGACGCCCATGGACCTACCCTGTACCTCAGCCGCTGGAGCTCCCGATACGAGAAGTGCTCCGACGTAGCTATACTGGCTACGTTATGAAATCAACATTCGTATTTACGGTCTGTAGTCCGAGCTCGTTTGTGCATCTGCTGACTCTGTTGAGTCTGCTTCCGGTGGGCGGTCCGACGAGTTTTCAAACACGGCTCAAGTAAACAAACATCCCGAACACGCGAGAAAACCACACTGCAGTCACGTCGAGGGCACAGAAAGATGCATAGAATCCGATTCCCTGTATTGACACAAATGCCCTCAAATGCGTGTCCGTATGCAACAATGCATGCATGCTCAAAATGCACAAATGCCCACCCCCCCCGGCGTTTGCCGGCTTTTTGCTCCGCGCCAAATTCTCAAGAAAAGCCAAATTAATCCTCCGTCGACCGCGCCGCGAGAGCGATGGGCATCGCCTCCTCGTCTGCAGTCCGGAAATTGTGTGTGCGCGTGCGCGCGCGCGCGGTATCCCGCCAAGAGTCGGCTCGCGGTGGTTGGTGTCCGAGGAATATGCCGGGACGACAGGAAACAACCACAAGCCTCGAGCGGGAAAAGAGAGATGAAAGAAAGACAAGAGCCAACCAGATGCCGAACGTAGGGCGTCGGCGCGCGTGCCCGCGCGTATGCTAATGTACAAGAGTTCCCTGTTCGTGCTGAGACGCACGAAATGCCGCAAAAAAAGACAAAAGCTGTCCAAAGCCAACGTTTCTGGACGTTCCCCAATGCCGTGGCCGGGGTATAGACTTTGGTCGTGTCGGACGTGATACCGTAGTATCGAGCGCGTGTGCGCAATCGGTTGGTAGCAGACGGGTTGCCCATCTGGGCATGTCCCGCCCGCTGTATATGATCGATGCATAAGATCGATCTGAGCTGGCCGCTGTGCTGTAGAGCGGCGGGCTCGCCTTGGTGGCCTTGGCCGTGGGGCTTCGGCGCGATCAGTTCGTGGTGAAGGGGTAGCCCATTCCAGGCATGCCCTGCTGGATAAACTCGGTCGGAGCTGGCTGCTGATACTGCTGCTCTTGGGCGGCAGGCTCCTTCTTGGTGGCCTTGATCTTGGGCTTTGGTGCAATCGTGCCGACCTTCTGGTCGGCTGCGGCTTGGGCGGCCTTCTTCGCGGCCAGAGTCGCCTTTCGCTTCTCCACGGCACCAGCCATGTTTCCGTTCGCCCATCGGCCTGTGCGAGGGAGCGAGTTAGCATTCTGAGCGTTCGTGTGTGGTAAATGGGCGACCTACTCTTCATGGACGCGGACATCTTCTCAGACTTGGTCATGGACTTGTAGTCCTTGGGGCGCTCGTCTCCATCGCCGGGAGTGGGCTGAGAGGCGGGCGTGCCGTTGCGACTCCCCGCAGACTTTTGCAGCACCTTGATCTTCGTCTTGCGGTTCGGGGGAGGCAGGGGAGCCTCCGGCGCAGGGCTATACGCCTCGCCCATGGTGAAGTCGTCTGCCTCGCTGCCCAGAGCGGCAGCCCGCTTGCCTCTCTTCTTGGGCGGAGCTTGGTCGTCCAGCTCGCCATCTTCAGGCTCGTCACGGAACCGCTTCTGACGCTTGGGTCGGAAGGAGTAGGACGACTCGGCAGTGTGAGTTGTCGAGTCCGACGAAGACGTGGACGGGCGCGAGTCACCGTTGTCGGTGATGGCTGAAGAAGGTTCACTAAAGTTCTTGGCCCCCTTTGGGATCTTGAGCGTCAACAAGTGACGCTTGCGCTTTGGCTCCTCCTCAGGAGTCTGTCCAGCCTTGTGCGTTGCCTGCTTGACGCTCTTGACTCGTCCTTGGCCGGGCGTGGTCATCTTCTGGTCAGTCGACGGCTCGGGTGTATTTGAACCCTTGGCCAGGGCGGCGGCGGCCATGGCGGCCTTGGTACGGCGCCGGCGCTTTGGCTTTGGAGGCATGGCGTCTTCGCCGTCCGGAGTTGCTTCAGCGTTGTAGCCGGACTCGTCGGCCTTGGCGTTCTTGCGCTTCCTCCCTCCCCTGACAGTCGGCGTTGCGCTGCGGCTCTCTTCTTCGGCTGCGGGATCGAGGCGCTGAATAGGCTTGCGCGTTCGCTTCGTAGTTACGACCTCATCGATCTCGGTAGCCTTTGTCGTCTGCTTGGGCTGGTTGCGCAGTGACCGCCCCCGAGTCATGACGCCCGTGGATTCTTCATCCAACAACACCTGCCCGCTAAGCCCTTCTTTGGAGGGGTTCTTGTAGTTCCAGGAAATGAGCTTGATCCAATCTTCGAGGACTTTGTCCTTGTTGTGCTTGGTCATCACTCGCTTCTGGTCACTCGTCTTGACTGTCGCGACGCCCTTGGGAACGAAATCTGGCAGCTCGTGTGATTTCCACGAACGAGTTCGAACAGTTTCGAGGTAGTTCAGTTCCCCCCAGTGCGGCTTCCATCCGGACTCATGTTCTTCGACAATCCTGCTGTGGTAAAGGTATTCTTTTTGCCAGTCCCGCATGACCACGCTCACAACGTTCAAGATTTCAACGAGCTCTTCGTCGGACATTTGCTCGTAATTCTCCAGAGCGGCGACGATCCCCTCAGGACGTCGCAGCTTGAGCATCTCAAAATGGCGCTCTTTCTCGGGGCGCTCTTGGGAGTCGTTCCTGTCAGCCTCACCATTGCCTCCATCCGGAGCAGCCGGTGTGTTGGCCGCGGCGGATTCCAGGGCATCGGGGACAGTATATTCCAGTGTTGGTGTGCCAAAGGCGGGAGTTGGCTCTTCCGCCTCAGGTGCATCGGCGTGGCCGTCATCGTCATCGTCATCGTCGTATTCTCTCATAAGACGCGTGTCGTTGGCGTCCTGGCCCTCGGCAGCCTCCTCGGCACCATCCTCATCGGCGGAGACAGCGAGGGCCCTATCGGGGTAAACTTCATACTCGCCGAATATGTATGGGCTCAAGTGGGCCCATCGGCCATCCAGGTCAGCTTGGGATACCTCGCCTGGGTGAAGGGGCGCCGCATCAGCGTTCGGGTCTTCCGAATCAATATCGCCCTCCGCCTGAGCTTCTTGAATAGCAGTCGTGTCGCTGGCGGCTGCATCTGGAGTCGGTTCGGCAGATGCCATGACGGTGGTAGTCGTCTGGGACACGTCCGAAACGGTGATGGTTGGGGGCTCTGAAGGGGCCTGCTTCTCGGGGGGTTCCTCGGCAGCAAGCTTGGGCGAGCCATTCCCCACGTTCTGGGGGGGAGATTGTGGCTGCTGGCCAACATTATCGCTCTCAGCAGAGGCCGCAGCTTGTGAGACCGCATCAGCAGCCTCCACCGTGTGCGGCTCCGTCTCCTGGGTAGCGGCGGTGGCAATTGGCGCAGCGATGGTAGAAGCAGTAGTGGCCTCGCCATCAGCGTGAGGTCGGCGAGCGGGTTTCCAAGAGATGAAAGCTTTGGCATCGTCGAGGATTTTGGTGAGGCAGTCGTCGGCGATGGACACACGTGCCTGGGGAGCCTCTGGCGAGGGTCGAGAGTCATCAAGCTGGGATTCCTGGGTGGGATGCTCGGTAGAAACGGTCTGCAGGGTGGTTTGGGTAGAGTTTAGGGCAGGCTCGGTGGCGCCAGGCGTGTCGTGCATCTCGGAGTCACCCTCAACCCTGGGCGACTGGGCGGCCTCGGAAGCTAGCTTCGGGACAGAGCCCGATGCAGTAGAGACGGTGTTTTCAGAGTGAGCGACGGCCGGTTCAGCGACGGCTGTTTCGACGACAGGCGGCTTCACCGGTGCAGCGCCAAGGTCTTCCGCGACGGCAACTGCAAGGGCTTCGGCGTTGGAAGATTGCTGAGCATTCTCATGGGCATTGTTGAGGGCGGCCACGAAGCCGGTAGCGGCAGGGAGACTGCGCTCATACTGGCTGGCCGCCGGAGCGGACTTCCAGGAGGCCTCGGGAGACTGGGCAGAAGAAGAGCCGCTGGAGTGGCTGGCACGACGGGGATCTGATTCATCCAAGTCGGAAAACGAGACGCCCACCTCGATGGTGTCCTTGACGTCCTCGTCGTCCTGGTAGGCCCTGGTCTCGGCAGTCTTGCGCGCAGGGTTGCGGCGGACGCTGGAGGGCGTGTCGGCGCCGAGAGAGTGGCCTCGCTTCTTGGACGAGTTGGCTGCGTAAAAGTCCTCGGAGCCGTCGGCGGCGGTGCGCTTCTTGCGGGTGGCCGAGGCGGACGAGTTCGGGACGAGCACGTCGTCGTCAATGTGCTCAAAGGTGTAGTCCACCCGGGCCCGCTTGCGGAGGCTGTGGCCACCCTTCTTGGGGCTGTCGTCGTCGTACTCCTCATCGGGGAAGCCAAAGCTGTCCATGGTCCTGGAGCGCTTGGCCACTCCCTGGGGGCGGCTGGGGCCCGGGGTGGAAAAGGAAAAGGCGTGCTGCTGGGGGGCGGCCTTGCTGCCACGGCGGCTCTGAGGCGCGGTCTGGGGCGAGGTGGTCATGTTGGCGTCGTTGCCGGACGACGTGATGGGGCTGGCGGGAGAATGCAGACGGTCGCCAGAGGAGAGGTCTGGAGTCGACCGGGGAGATGCCGAGCCCGCAAGAGGTTTGCGGCGGTTTGTCGCTGCAGCTCGGCGAGCGCGGTCCATGACGAACCGGAGCAGCCAGGCGCAGCGAGGCGTGTAAGAAGGGGCACGAGGGGCGCGGGGAAGAGGCTATTCAAAGACGGCGTCCGACGGATGGCGCGGTGAAGAGCAGGAAGACGGCGGCGACGCGAGGCTCCGAGAGGATGGAAGCGATGAGGGCCGCGGCGTTGTCTGGGGCAGGTTGCAAGGTTTGTATGAGAGCGCGGGTGAGGATGAGGGCGCGAGGTTGTGGGCAAGGAGAATTTTGAACGCAGGGACAATAGAAGGCAGCGCCGGCAAACAAAAGCGACAGGGCCGGTGAGTGCGCAGGCGAGAGACGCGAGGGCTGCCGGCTGTGCGGGCGACGCAGCTGGGCACGAGAGGAATTGTTGTTGCTGGATATCACAAGGTTTGGTCTGGCGGCTATTTGAATGAGAGGCGGCCAGCCTTCTCCTGGCCCGGCTCGTTTTTCTCGAGGTGTCGTGGTCCGAATAAGCCAAGGCGGCGGCCGGGGGCGGTACCAGACACCACCAGGGTACGTACCGGGTACCCGTGCAGGCCAGCGGCGAGCCGGGCGACAAAGGGGCGACGGGCGCGCGCGGCGACGGCCTGTGCCCTGCAACGCCCTGCTGCGGATGCGGATTCCTGGCAGAGTATTGCCCGCGAGCTGCATCACAGTATAGACGCAGCCTTTACGGAAAATCCGCCGTGGTGACGGGGAGACGGCGCGCCGTGGGACACGACGGACTGCAGGTCCTCGTGGTACGCTCTGGTGCGCGCATGGCCTCCAGCTGTCACTCGGCCAGTGTCACGCAGCGTGGCCCAGAGACGCGGTACCTGGCGCCCGCCTGCGAGTACATCCATGATCCAGCAGCTGGCAGCCCCGGTTTCTAGCGCCGTCTCCCACTGTCGCCGGGCTTGCTCGCTGCGGGCACCAGGCGCGGCCAATCAGGGGCGCGGGAAGACGGGAGCACTAAACCCTGCCTGGTCAAGGCTGCTGGGGCGAGACGGCGCTGCTCTAATACCTGGTGATGCACACGCTGTAGCAGGCTGCGGTGACCGCTGCTGCTGCTGCTGCTGCTGCTGCTGCTCACTACAGCGGCTGGAGCATAGGGATTGTCCTCTGCGTCTATAAAGGGCGCCCTGCGGCGTGCGCGAGGCACCAACACGTCCATCTGATGTGTTGGGCCGTCGACGGGCTGTGAAGTGCGCGCTCCTTTCATCCAGCCAGCTGTCCATGACTCTCACCCAAAACCGGCACCCTGAAGCTTAACAGCCATAGAGGTACGTACCTCGTCTGGGTCCGGCAGCCCGTAGGAACCGCTGCAGCATCATTCCACCTCGACCCCCTTCGGGACAAGGCTGTCGAGGGACGTACCCCAAGCCCCCCCGCCGACGAACCAGACGCGACGGTGACACGCAGCAGCTCCCAGGCGTCTGTTGCTTTGCACCTCCGTGTTAGCCGTCGCATCACCCCCGTCGTCTGCCAACGACACCCCGTCTCCCTGCGCCTGACCACCGCCGCCGCCGGACCAGCAAACGCATCATGGCTTCGAAAAAGACAAAGGCTCCTGCTGCGGCAGCCGCCGACGACAACCTCGACGAGCTCTTCTCGGGCATCGGCGACGACGCCAAGCCCAAGAAGCCCTCGGCCAACCCCAAGCCGTCCAAGCCGACCTCGGCCGCCTCCAAGGCCATGGGCGGCGACGACGACATCCTCGCCGACCTCGAGTCCCAGCTGGCCGCGGAGCAGCAGTCCTCGCGCCCGCACACGCCGCGCCTCAAGGAGGGCGGCTCGAGGCGCCCCGCGGGAACGCCCCCGGCCGGTGACGACAAGCCCGGCGCGCCCGGCCGCAGGTCCAACGAGAGCGCGGCGAGCCTGCGGGCCAGCTTCACGCCGAGCGCGACCAGCTCCGAGCTGCACGAGGCGGAGAAGAAGGGGACCGTCGAGCAGGCGCAGCAGCGGGAGCAGCAGCAGGCCAGCGGAGGCGGATGGTGGGGCGGCATCCTGTCCACCGCCAACGCCGCCATGAAGCAGGCCGAGGCCGCCTACAAGGAGATTCAGCAGAACGAAGAGGCGAAGAAGTGGGCCGAGCAAGTCAGGGGCCTCAAGGGCATCGACGTCGGGACGCTGAGGACGTACGGTAAGCAGCGGTCGTTCCCTGGACGTCGCACGACATCCGACTAACACGCATCTGCCAGGCGACGAGCTGCGCAGCCGCGCCCTGCCGACCTTTACCAACATCCTCCACACCATCGCTCCGCCCATCAGCTCCCACGAACGGCTCCTCATCCACAGCACCCACGACCTCGTGGGCTACCCGTCGCTCGACCCCCTCATCCACGGCGTCTTCGCCAGGGTCATGTCCCAGGTCGAAGGCGGCGACCTCCTTGTCGTCCAGCGCGGGGACGAGAGCAGCTCGCGACGCCCCGGCGACGGCTCCGCGGGCTGGCGCGACGGCCCCTGGTGGAGGCAGACGGACGCGCCCCGCGAGCTGGGTCTGGTCAAGGGCATGATCGAGGGCACCAAGCTGTGCCGCGCCGGCGCCGAGTCGTACGCGACCGAATACTTTGCCGCCCACGGCGGCGTGGAACAGGCCAAGATCCGGGCCACGTCGGACCTGAGCGAGAGCAACCCCGTCAGGACGTCGGACCTGTTCCTCGCCGTGCAGGCCATCAGCGTCGACACGGACACGACGCTCTTCGCCCGCGGCGCGTCCGCCGAAAAGGAAAAGGAGTCGTCGAGCGTCAAGGAGCAGGACGAGGCCGACGAGCACGTCTGCTTCGCCGTCTTCGTCCTCGACCCCGTCCACGAGATTGAGTTTTCCACCGTCAGCCAGTCCGTCCCCGCCAGATGGGCCCGCTGGCTCGACGCCGCGGCGCCGCCGACGCCCCGCTCCGCCGAGGAGTGCCACGATGCCTTCGAGGGCGGGGTCCCGGACGAGGTCAGGACCATCCTGGAGGATGGGGGCGTGGACCCCCGGGAGTGGGTGGCCGAGTGGATCGAGGAGGCGCTGAGCCTCTCGGTCGGCGTCGTGGCCCAGCGGTACGTGGCCCGCAGGATGGGCGTGGGCGAGGGCGGCCTGGGCAGGGGCAAGATGAGGGCCGAGGAGCTGGTGCGGGACAACGCCGGGGAGGCGGCGAGGGCCGGTGTCATCTAAGGGGCGGACTGGCGGCCGTCTGGTAGGGCGGCTGGACGCCGACCCGGATGTGCCCGTCATGATCTGCATGCCCGTCTTTGTTCACGGTTGCTGCGTAGTGCGCTTCAGACATAGCTCAATACCATATCCATTTAGTTTAGTCGATGCCCGCACAACTACCCGGACACGCACGCCCTTTCACCAGCTCGCGAGTACATACATAGACGGAGCCACGCCCTACAGCTCGCCGACCCTGTCCACCGTCCCGGCTTTGCGCAGCTCCCCCCTCGCGGCGCGCGTCGCGCCCTCCATGCCGACCAGCCGCAGGGGCCGATACGCGGGCTGCCACATCTGCTCCCGGACCCAGTCCTCGAGGTCGCCCTCGTCCCGCGGGATGCCCTCCTCGGCGGCCACGCCCTCCTCGACGGCGGCGCGGATGACGCTGCGCGCGACGGCGGCGCTCACGTCGCGCACGGCCTCGACGTCGGGCAGCAGCGGCGCGGCGGGGTCGGCGCGCGC
>JALHCA010000722.1:0-15926 GCA_024340505.1 Tolypocladium nubicola | reverse complement strand
TGCGGCGTCGGCGACATCGTGCCCGCGCCGGACCCGGCCGAGGCGGCCCCGGCCCCGGCGTCGCTGCCCAGCTGGCGCCGGACCCGGCCGCTCCCGTCGCTGTCCCTGCGCTTCCAGTGGCTGCCGTGCGACGTGCGCATCGACGCGGCGGGCCGCGCCACCATCGACAGCTACGTCAACAACCTGCACCCCGTCGAGCATGCCGCGCTGTACCCCGTCCTCGAGCGCTTCGTCGAAAGGGCCCTCCCCGCGTGGGACGTCGTCTACCGCTGGCCCGCCGAGTTCCGCCTCCAGCGCCTGCAGACCCGGTCCGTGGGCCCGCGGTGCTCGACGCCGGCCCTCTGCAAGGACCACTACGAGTGCCGGCCGTCGAACCGGCCGCTCGGCGACGGCGAGGCGCCCCGCGAGGAGGACGAGGAGTACGAGGAGGACTACGACGACTCGGAGCGCGGCCGCCTCGACGCGCGCTGGTTCGACGCGACGCACCCGCCCGACCTGCCCGACGCCGGCCCCGAGCCCGCGGTGAGGAGCGCCGCCGACGAGGAGCGCTTCTTCCGCCTCGCGGCCGGCGACGTCAAGACCGCCGGCTTCCTCGGCGGCGCGCGCCGCATCCAGGTCATCGTCAAGCTCGCCAACATCCACCTCACGCCCGACAAGCCCACCTACGACGGCGGCTCGTGGCACGTCGAGGGCCAGCTCAACGAGCACATCTGCGCCACCGCGCTCTTCTACTACGACAGCGACAACGTCACCGAGTCGCGCCTCGGCCTGCGCACCCCGGCCAACGCCGAGGGCCTGGCCACGGACCTCGAGTACGAGCAGAACGACTGGCGGTCCATCGCGCGCACCTTTGCCCTCGACACGGCCGCCGTCGCCGAGAGCAGCACCCTGCAGGACGTCGGCAGCGTGCTCACGCAGCCCGGCCGCGCGCTCTTCTTCCCGAACCTCTTCCAGCACCGCGTCCAGCCCTTTGCGCTCGCCGACCGCGCCCGCCCGGGCCACCGCAAGATCCTCGTTCTCTTCCTCGTCGACCCGGCCGTGCCCGTCATCTCCACGGCCAACGTGCCGCCGCAGCAGCGCCACTGGTGGGCCGGCGAGCGCCACATCCGGGACAGTGGACGGCTGCCCCCCGAGCTGGCCGAGATGGTGCTCCAGAACGTCGACGTCGTCGACGCGCACGAGGCGCGCGCCATCTGGGAGGAACTCATGGCCGAGCGCACCGTGCTGCAGGAAAATACGACGGGGAGCCTGGAGAGCGTTGAGTTTAGCTTCTGCGAGCACTAGACGGGCGTTGGACGGGCTTTGACGGGCTTTGACGGGCTCTAACTCTGGCACTTGGTATCGAGGCTCGGTATCGGACCGCGTATCTATAGATTGTAAATGCACGCCACACGCGTTGTTACAGGCATCTCCAGCTCAAAGGCACCTTGTGATCTCCGCCAACGTACGTCTGCGTGCTGGGATATCTACCTCCAGTCAGCATCACATCGCCGCACCCCGGACAGACACTCACAGGCAATGCGTCCGCCGCAAGTCAACGCCCAGCGAAACGGTGTCGTTGACGAACTTGATCCCAGTCAGCGCATCCGGCGCGCGCCCGCCTTCCACCCACGCCACCATCGCGGCCAGCACGTTCCCCCGCGGCTCGAAGCCGATGCCCGCGCCCGCCGCGCCGCCCCCCTGCCCGAGGACCCAGGCCCCCGGGCCCGCGCTGCAGTGCGCCATGCCCGACACGCGGAAGAGGCGGTGCCAGCGCGGCAGTTCGGCGTCCGCCTCGGCCATGCGGTCCCAGAAGCGCTCCGTGTTGAAGCTCGTGATCTGGCCGTCCTGCCCGCCGTGATAGCTCAGCAGCCGTCCGCCGCGCGCCTTGAACGCGGGGAGCGCGCGCGGGAAGGTCCGTATGTCGAAGGGGTTGCGCTGCTCGGCGAGGGCGGCCAGCGCGCTGTCGTAGGCGGCTGCGTCCCAGGCTGGGTCGCCGAGGACGACGTACCGGAACCAATCCTACGGCGGATCAGCGTGCTGGATGGAGAGACGAGGGGGAGATGGGAGGAATACCTGCGAGTAACTAAAGGGGGCGCCCGCGAGGAGCTTCTGCACGGCGTAGACTTCGTTTCCCGGGTTCATCCGCGGAAAGATCAGCGTCCCGTTGGGATACGTGTACGGAGCATATATGCTCTTGAACTGCCCAACCTGCTGCTCGGTCAGGCACGCACCGCCAGACGCATCTCCCCCCGGCGAACACAGCAGCGTCTCCGGCCGGAAGTGGCACCGGCCGGGCACCTCGATGATGCCGTCGGCCACGCCGTCCAGCGCGTCGCACTGCCGCAGGACCTCGTCGTGGATCAGCCCCGTCCAGAGCTCCGCCGCGATGAAGCCGGGCGAGCCGGCGGCGCCGGTGACGGTGTAAAACATGGCTCGCTGGCCTTGCAGGTGGTTAAAGTCCACGGCGGGGGCGCCCGCGACGATGCCGTCGTAGTCGTCGGGGTAGATCTCCGCGGCCTTGATGCCCATGCGGCCCCCGAGGGAGCACCCGAGGAAGTACGAGTAGGCCAGCGGTCTGTTGTAGAAGGCCTCTGTGAGCAGCTTACCCGCGACGGTGCCGGTATGGAGACTGGACATCGGTCAGCTTGAGCCACAACCACCGGGTAGGTTGCCGCCTCACGCCCTGTGGGAGAAATCCTCCAAGACGTCCGGGTTGTCCAGGAACGCGACGCCGGTAGGGCCGTCGTGGCCGTTGTTCGTCCCCATGGCAGCGAACCCGTTGGCCGTCGTGTACGCCAGGTCCTCATACTTGATGCCTACGCCGAACGAGATCAGCAAAGCCTGGCGCTCCCCAGCGAGGCCACATACACCCATCTATCCCGCCGTTCCCCGTCGCGACGTACCGCCCGCCATCCCACTCCTCCGGCAGCCACAGCTCAAACGCGATGCCCGAGCGGCCCGACGTGGGGATCCGCAGCGCGACGCGGCACAGGCTCGCCGAGACGGCCTGCGACGGACGCCCGCACGAGGCGACGTTTTCCGCGAGCTGCAGCGTCGTGCCGCCGGCGACGTACTCGAGGCGCGTGCGGGTCGAGTTGCGGACCAGCTGCTCGGGCGCAAAGGATAGGCAGCGCTGGCGGAAGGAATCGGCGCATCCGTGTTGCGCCGCCGCCGCGAGCGAGAGGGGGTTGAGCGCCGCCAGAGACATGCAGAGACTGGGGAGCGGGAGCATGGAGGAGACGGCCCTTGTCTGGGTTGAGGTTGAGATGGGGGGAGTTGACCATCGGCAGTCAATAAGGTGCCACACCGATGATGGTGCAGCTAAACTCTGTTTCGTGATATGCTACGAAGTACCCAGAAAGCATGCAGGATCGGCCACGTGTGGGCTTACATGCAGATGCCAGGTCTCATAACCAACCAGTGAAAGCGGTCACGGTTCACGACATCACAGCGCAGCGGACACAGCACAGCGGACGGCAAGCACAGACGGGGAACTGGCAGCCATTCTATGTATCCTTTTCTCTCGTCTCCCATGCCGCTGATCAACCTAGAAACGAGACACGTGGCGGCAGAGATGCCTCGCCCCTTTGCATTATAAAACGCAGCCCTTCCCATCCATGCAAGACAGTTAAGAAATTCCTCAAACAACGAAGACGCCTTCCGCCAGCCTCGTGGACAGACACGCATCCATGGATGCCCCCGACCCGCTCAACCCCTGACAGCCGCGCCCAGAGCGCCGCCCGTAAACTGCGTGCCTCCGGCTTGCCTCTGCGGGTTTCCTCCCGTGCGCGGGCCGCCCCGACCGCCGCCACGACCTCCTCTTTGTCCTCCCCGGCCGCGGCCACCCTGGCGCTCAAAGGCGTTGGAGGTGCCCTGCGTCCGCTGCTCCAGCGTCCGCTCGTTGGTCTCGATGAGAGCGCTGGCCTTGTCGGAGAGTGTGAGCGCCAGCGACTGCAGCCGGCTGAGCTCGACGCCCTTGCGGAAGATGACGGTCGACGTGACCTGGTCCAGCGACGCCGCCAGCTCCTCGTGGCTGATCATCTTGCTGACGACGGCACCCACCTTGGTCGCGTCCAGCTCGAACATGCCGCCAATCGTCTCGAGGGCGAGGGTGTCGTAGAAGGGGGCGTAGGTGAACAGGTAGGTCCGCAGGCCCTCCTCCTGGATCTGCTTGGCCAGCATGGCCTTGATCTCCTCGCAGTTGGGCATCAGCTCCCAGATCTTGATGCTGTGGATGAAGTTGGTCGACTTCTTCCACTCGCCCGCCGCCAGCGCCTTGGACGCCTGCATGACGTGGTCACGCGTGTTCTCGGGGGGACCAGTGAAGATTTGCCTCTCGTGGTACTCGAGCATGCGGCGGTACGTCTTGCTGATGATGCGCTTCTTGACGTCGGGAGACGATCCGGTCTGAGCCAGCAGAGGAATCTCCAAGAGCATGCTGCACGTCAGGTACACGCACTCCAGGAGCTCCAGGTTGATGTGCATGTGGAAGGGCAGCTGGCGCTGCTTCTCCAGGCGTTCTTGCTCGGGCGACACCTGGTTGTATCTCTGCATCATGACACCCTGGGCGAGCAACTCCTTCTGCCGACCGCTGCCGCAAATCTCCTGGAGGGTGTTCTGGGCATCGTAGACGAGGCCCTTGCGGAAGGCGCACAGGCCGACCTGGACCAGCGTCCGGTTGTACAGGATCTGGCTCAGCACGTCAAAGTTGGGGATCGTCTCCTGCAAGTGCGACATGAGCATCATGTCGCGGGCCTTGTAGTACTCGCCATGGAGGGCGAGGAAGTACACCTGGCACAGCATGGCTCGAGCGCGAATAATGCCGTCGCTGTTGCTGAAGAGGTAGTTGCACAGCACGTTGACCAGGTTGCCGGCGTCCTGAGCCTCGGTGCGAGGAGTGATGACAGACTCGACCTTGTCACCAACCGCCTTCCAACAGTTCTCCTCAAAGGTCTTGACAACCTGTGCGGGCTGTGAGGGCAAACGTTAGCCAACCGTCGGGATCTGTGGCAATGTGATGTCGGCTTCTTACCTTGAAGTAGACATGCTCCAGTCGTCGCATGACAATGCGGTTGATGCTGTCCTGGGGAATGTCAAGCGACTGCTCCTTGCGCAGGTACTCGTAGTACAGCAGGCCACGGAAGATGATGTTGTACAGCGAGCCCTCGTCCTGCAGGCGCTCGATATACTCGGAGGTGTGCGGGTCAATGCTCTGCAGGGAGCGGATGAGCTCGTCGTCGAGCCTCTCCACGTACGAGACGATGCTGCCCGCAACCTTGATGTACTTTTCGCCAGGCTGCAGAGAAGGGGGCTTCTCGTCGTCGTCCCACTCCTCGACGTTCTCAACCACGATGTAATCCTTGTTGGTCTCGAGCACCGTGAGGAGAGTGGACAGCTCCTTTTCGGCGGCCTTCCAGTGCTCCAAGGGCATGACATTGGAGGTGCCAGAGCCCAGGTCGAACCGGGCGGAGATGCTGGTGAGGAGGACTCGGATCTGCTGGTACGGCGTGTTGGCGATTTCGCTGAGCTTCTCCATGACCTTGATCTGCTCCTGCCTGTCCGTATTCTTCTTGCCGCGGGACTCCATAATGGTTCGCAGGTGCTTAAAGATGCTCTCGGGAGTGTACTGCAGAGTTCGGCCACCCTTACCCACTGTGGCGAAGCCCTCGTCGTCGAGCTCGTCCAGAGGAGCCTCGTCGTCAAGCTTGGGCAGCTTCTTGGCCTTGGGGGCGGCCACCACCTCCTCCTCCTCCTCGTCAGACTCCATGAAGCTAAACTTGTCCTCTCGGTAGGCGTCGACCTGGGTCTGGTACTCCTTGTTGGACTTCTTGATCTTTTGCTTGACGGCGTTCAAGGCTCTGGCTTGGGTGGCGTTCATCTTCTTGGGCGTGACCTTTTGCTTGGCCAGGGCCTCGTTCATGAAGTCCTCCAGCTCAGAGATGATGCGGATGTACGGCTTGGGCGTCTTGCCGCCATCTTGGAGTTTGGATACTTGTCGGGTGAGCTTGTCGAACTCTGCGTCGGTGGTTAGCGTCTCCTTTCCCCAAGCATACGGAACATCGAGGTCCCTGTAAATCGCACATACCGGAGGAGATGAGCGTCCAGTCGCCGTTCTTCTGGCCGTTCTCGATCTGCTTGATCGAGGCCTCGAGCTCGTCCAGGCGTTTGTCCTTGGCGCTCTTGACCTTGGCTCGCACGTCCTCGTCGCTCTCGTCGCTCTCCGAGTCAAAGTCCTTCAAGAACTTGCTGGCTCCCTGTCCCTTGCCATCCTCGTCGTCGCTGGAGCCCTCCTCGCTCTCCTCCTCGGAGCCCTCAGAGTCGGAGCCCTCGGAGTCATCCTGGTCAATCTTCTTCTCCTCCTCCTCCTCGCCGGAGTAGAGCTCCTCCTCGTCGCTGGAGGAGTCGCTGGAGCTGTCGTCGCCGCCGCGGAAGAATCGAGACATGCTGGGCAAGATTCCTGTGACGCTGGTCCTGGGTCTCGAGAGGGATGGTCGCGAGGTGCGCGGGGTTGATTCGAGCGTGAGGGCGCGAGAGGGTCGAAAATTGATGATTTTTGGTGGGAGGTGGGGCGTGCGATTTTGGGGCTTAGCGAAAGGTACCTCCGTACCTTCGTACCGCAGCAGCCAAACAGCACAAGGCAGCAGGCTCCTCCCTGTCTTCGCTGTTCGCCGCTCTGCTTACCTCAGCTGCCCTCTGGGACTAGCCACTGAACTCGCAGCCATTGCTGCTTTGCATTAGCGGAATGGCTCGGCCGACGATAATCTCCTCGGCCTCGCTCTCCCTCTGTATTACTCAGACCTACCAAGTCCATAACCTCGACACATGGCACCGTCGACGAGCCCATCATGACCCCCCTGCGCTGCGCCAACGGCGCCTCTGCTGCCCGTTCCTTTGTTCAGATTGCCAGGCGCGGCTACTGGACAACCACGGCGCACTCTGCTGCCCCTCTGGACTTTCTCGTCCCGTGTGGCGCAAGCACCTCTCTTCTGCGCGCGGTCGACGCCTCAGCTCGACTGTCGGTCCGCACGACACGCTCAGCGAAACCGGCGCTGCTCCGACACTCCTTACAATGTCCTCAGAAGAGACCCTTTTCGGCGTCTGCGATGCGATGCGGCACAACCTGCGTCCTCAACCCGCAGAAAGACGAAGACGGCAATGACATGATGTTGGAGATTACTCCTCGGGCCGCCAAGGTACGCTCTTCCCTTGCATCGTCGAGTTAGCTGGAGCCTGGACTGACAGTGACCCTAACAGAGGTTGTCCGAAATCATGAAAAAGGATTCCAACCCAAACCTGGCTCTGCGCATCCAGGTCGAGAGCGGCGGCTGTCACGGATTCCAATACCTCATGACCCTCATTACGATACCGGCAGAAGGTGCTCAAGAGTGGTCATCCGTGGTCAACGAAGACGACTCCATCTTCCAATACTCCCCCCCCGACGATGCGGCCGCCAAATCAGAACCTCAGGGCTCCGCGCGGATAATTCTGGACGAGCCATCCCTCGATCTGCTCAAGGGCAGCAAGGTTGATTTCACCATGGAGTTGATTGGGTCGCAGTTCAAGATTGTCGACAACCCATACGCCACCAGCAGTTGCGGCTGCGGCACCAGCTTCGACATCAAGATGTAGACGCCCATAATGGCCGTGCGTGCTTGCGCCAGGCCGACTCTAGACATAGCTCCACTTAGCATTTGGACCATGGTAATTGTTCTCGATACATGACGCCGGCGGCGCGACAACAATAAGTGTACGGACAGGCAGCGTAGAACTTATGTATACACATATAGGATACGGAGCAGGCACATTATTGTCACGGGGCAGGGTCACGCAGGTATGGAAGCTCTAGTGTCATTCAAGGAATCAATTTACCACGAAGCCTTGTCGTGATATCAACGCCGAGCAACCATGCAATTTTCCAGCCAAGTCAACCAGTCCCAAAGCCAACCAACAGAATCGCTCTAGTTCATCTGGCGGATGAGAGCGTTGATGGCCTCCTCGCGGTTGCCCAGGTCACCACCCTCGATGAAGTGCTTGAACTTGCGGGGACGGAAGCCACCAGTGGGGTTGCTGAGCTTGAAGGGCCACAGGAAGTTGGAAGCCTGCTTGAAGTTGGGGCCGACGGAGTAGATCTCGTGGATCAAGTCCTCCATGCAGACAATGCCGTACTTGCCGAGGTTCTCCTCGATGATGGCGTTGTCGGTCAGGGCAGTGCGCTGCTTGTTGACCTTGCCGTACCCGCGCTTGTAGATGAGCTCCTTGATGGACTTCAGGTTGGGGTAGCCGTAGGCGATCCAGGGCTCAACAATCTTGAGCATCTCAGTGGTGGCCTTGGTGACCTTGATGAAGACGCCGTTGTTGATCTGCAGGAGACGGAGCAGCTGGAGGATCTTGCGGGGCTTGGGGGGCATCTTGTTGATACTGGGGCACCGTCAGCTTCCTGCAATTTGGTCTGGGTAGAACCGGTGACGGTGACTTACCCCTTAATACGCAGGACGAAGATCAGCTTGGACTCGGCGGGGATGTAGGCAGAGTCCTCCTTCTTGGCAACACGGGCCAGACGGATCTTCTCGCGCTCCGCATCGCGGTACTCCTTGACGTACTTCTCGGCACGCTTGAAGATGACGCCGCGCTTCTCCTTGTTGGACTGTTGGATAACTCGTCAGCGACTGCTCACGAGACAAAAATGCGGAAAAAGAGGTTCATCAAGCATTCAGACCCGAAAGAAGGTTAACGTTCAACAGCATCGACTTCAATGTCTAGTTGACGTGTATGTTTACATCACCATGCTGGGAGGGAAATGCGGTCAACACTTACAGCCTTCTTCTTCTCGGTGGCGGCGGTGCGCTCAGCGCGAGCCTTCTCCTGGCTCTTGCGCTTCTTGAGCAGAGTCTCAGGGACCAAGATCTTGTCGTTGGTAGGGACGGTACTACACGCCATCAGATTAGTACGGATCCGCCATACGAGAGTATGGAACAGAGCGCCGGTGAGAGAATTGCAGCTGTAGCGCGACATTCTCTGCTTTGGCTGACTCGAGATGGATTTGATCGGTGAGGCGTAGGGCGACCATTGTCGGCAATTGCTTGCGACGCATCATTCCCTTTTTCGCTCATCCGACAACAACCCCGAACAGATGTCCAGGAAGAAAACGTTGCAGGCAGACGCCGCGACAGCATATTCCAGCCATTACGGCCGCCAAAGCAACAATGATTTTGAGGGAGAAGAGTTCAAATCTTCATCCCCAACACCCCGAGCGCCATCTCTCAGCCGCCAAGATGTGTTCCAAGCCTGGACGACGGAGGGAGACGCTCAGGAGAGATCGAGCTGGCAGATCGACTATAACGAGCCGACTGCCCAGCGAGAGGACCACGAACAATCTGCAAAAGACTCGAAACCGGGCTCGGTGCCCATGGTCGTTGGTTCAAGGAGGGAGGACATACGTGGCACCCATTGTCGCGACGTCGGCTGGTTGATGTCGGTTAGTTTGGCGGTTGGTGAAGGTGTGGGTGGTGAGGAGCGACGACAGCTTCTTTTTTTTCTTCCTTGGTGGAGATGGCGGTCTGCACAGATGGGTAGGGTAGGGCTAGGAGTACAGCCCACACACTTTTTTCGCTGAATTTTCTGCCGTACCCCACCGCCCTTGCCCGCCACTCGTCCACCACCACCACCACTAGCACGTCGCGATATTTCCCACTACGAGATCTGTATTCCAACAGCCAAGTGACGAGAAACCAGACGTCGCCAATCCAAAATGCCCCCCAAGAAGGTCGCCGCTCCCAAGGAGAACATCTCCTTGGGCCCCTCTGTCCGCGATGGTACGTTGAAATTTTTCTGAATTAATTCTGCAACATTCGAGACACCGGGTTGCTGACAATGCGTGTACAGGCGAGCTCGTCTTCGGCGTTGCCCGCATCTTCGCCTCCTTCAACGACACCTTCGTCCACGTTACCGATCTCAGGTTCGTCTTGCCCCAACATTGAGCGCCCGCCACCGCGCTCTCCAGTTCACGAAACCCCGAATGAGCCGGAGGCTAACATCGCCGCAGCGGCCGTGAGACCATCACCCGTGTGACCGGTGGCATGAAGGTCAAGGCCGACCGTGACGAGTCCTCCCCCTACGCCGCCATGTTGGCTGCCCAGGACGTCGCTGCGCGATGCAAGGAGCTGGGTATCAACGCCCTCCACATCAAGATCCGCGCCACTGGTGGTACGTTCTGATCCGCACCCGTCACGACGATCAACAGCAAGACTAACGGGACATTTCAGGCAACGGCACCAAGACCCCCGGCCCCGGTGCTCAGTCCGCCCTCCGCGCCCTTGCCCGCGCCGGCATGAAGATCGGCCGCATCGAGGACGTGACTCCCACCCCCTCCGACTCTACCCGCAGAAAGGGTGGTCGCCGTGGTCGTCGTCTCTGATTTATCGGCGACGGGATGGCTTGGATTGGACAGGAGTTACGCGATCTGGTTTCTCTGTGGCGTTGCGAAAAACGAGGGGAACGGCTATTGTGCCTGGTCCCCATTCTATGTTGCTCTGCCGGGTCCTGTTGATGGTATGGCATTGCACTAGATATCATGAATTCGCCCGAAGACGGCCCATGAACAGTACTCCTTGTCAGACCACAAGAGTCTCAACGTGACTTAATGGAAAGTGCGCTTTAATCATGGTCAGCGAGTGAAGAGACGATCAATGCCATTGAGGTTGCATCTAGTAAAGGATGCTGGTGTTTATGTCTACTCTAACCCATACTCCACGCTGCAAACAAGTGTGCTTCCGGCCCATCCCTGCCTTCATCTCTGCCTTCATAAAGTGCCATAACCTCCTTGTTACTTGGCTCCCGGCTTGAGCGTCCACATCCCCCGTCCCGTGCCACCCGCCTTGTTGAGCACAGCGACCCTGTCAAGCGCCGTCTTGAACTCGTCGCTCTGCTTCTTCCCGGGGCAGTATGCGTTGAAGTGGTCCACGAGCATCTTGCTCGGCACGCGCCCGCCGTGCCGGTTGATGAACGCCTTGATCATCGCCGCAAAGTCCCGCGCCTTGAGGTTCCTGTCGCTGCCGGGCGTCCCCGAGCGGGAGCTGGTGCCGCTGCCGCCGTCGAGGCCCTGCCGGTCGGCGAGGTTGCTCAGGATGCCGGCTGAGCTGGGTCCTCCGCGGCGGCGGTTCGCGTCGGGACGGCCACCGGAGCCGACTTCCCCCGTCCAGGTTACGGTGCCGATGGGGACGTGGCGGGCGTCTTGGGCGGCCTGGCGGAGGTGGGCGGCGGCTTGACGGGCCACTTGGTTTGCTTCCTGGCGGAGAACGCTGATATCCGCCTTTGCCTTTTGCGGGCCGTTGACGATCTGCTCGTGGTCGTATGCGCTGTTCACCGAGCGCGCAAAGATGCCCTCCAGCATCCGCTTCTCGTCGTGCGCGGACGTGTCCTCCTTGAACTCTTCCACTGCGGCGACTATTTTCATGCGCTGAAGCTCACGCTGCTCAGCGTCTCCGGCTTTGAGACCCACGCTGCTAATAGGTTGGATACCGGCGCGGCCATCATCTGTGCCAGCCAAATCAACCTCCGCGCCTTTAAACACCTCACTTCGTTGAAGAGCGGCGTCCTCGCCGGGGTTGTAGCTAAACAGATCATATAGGTCAGACAAGTCATATGAGCTCCGCTGCTTCGGGTCCTTCAAGACCTTGTTAGTCATGAACTGCTTGAAAATCTGCCGATGGTAGATCTTCTCCTCAATCGTGCCCTCGGTCATGAGGCGGTAGATCTTGACTGGCTTGTTCTGCCCCAGCCTCCACGCACGCTCGCGGGCTTGCAGGTCCGTCGACGGATTCCAGTCAGGGTCAAATATGATGATGCGGTCTGCACCCGTGAGATTGGTGCCCAGTCCACCGGTTCGTGTCGTCATAAGAAAGACGTGGATGTGCGGATCGGTGTTGAATCTGTCAATCATCGGCTGCCTCTGGTCAACCGGCGTCCCGCCATCCATACGCACGTGCGTGATGCCGCACTCTCTGATGCACTTCTCGATGATATCCAGCATTAGCTTGCCCTGCGAGAAGAGCAGCGTCTTATGGCCATTGGGAATCATGACCTTTTGGAGCAAGTCCTTGGTCAGCTGGAGCTTGGCCGAGAGCCGCGGCTTGCCAAAGTCGTAGCCCGCCTTGTGCGGAAGACTCTTGTCGAGGAGGTCGGGGTGGTTGCAAATCTTGCGCAGGATATCGATGCCATACAAGGACTGACGCCTCCTGTTGAGGATGGCCGAGACCTCGTCAGACTTGAGAAACGTCTCATAGGCATCTCGCTGCCCATCGGTCAGCTTGCAGAAAAGCACCTGCTCCGTCTTCTCTGGCAGATCCGCAGCCACATCCACCTTTAAGCGCTGCAGCAGGTATTCGCTTATCGTCTCCTTCAGCGCCTCTGCGCACTTTTCGGCTGTCATGACCTGAAGGTTCGAGGCATTGGCGTAACCACCCTGTCGGATGGGAATCTCAAACTGCGCCCGGAAGTTTACGAGTGTGCCCAGGCGCATCGGATAGATAAAGTCGAAGAGAGACCACAGCTCGGTCAAGTTGTTTTGGACGGGCGTTCCAGACAATATGACACGATTGGGCGTGTTAAGCACCTTGCACGTCACCGTGATTTCAGCATTGGGGTTTCGGATTTTGTGGCCCTCGTCGAGCACAGCGTATTCCCATTCCACCCCCAGCAGCTCCTCGGCGTATGTCTGCAGACCCGTGTAAGTTGTCACGAGGACGTGGCCGTTCTCAATGACTCCTCTGACGATCCGCCTCACGGCGCTCTGAGACTTTGTTGCAAGGGGACGATAATGCTCGACGTCGTACTCGTCTTCCAGTTTGGGATTCATCATGCCGCTGCCCGACGAGTGCAGAATGGCAACCCGTAGAGGCGGCCACCAACGATGGAACTCGCTTACCCATTGACGGAGCAAGGTAGCGGGGGCGACGATAATGACCGGGAGCTTCAGCTTCTTGCTGCAATGGAGGGCGGCAATGAATGCAATCAGTTGCACAGTCTTGCCCAGTCCCATCTCATCGCCGATGATGCCCCCGACTCTTTGCTTGTACAGTTCAGCCAGCCATTGGACACCAGTCTTTTGGTATCCAAACAGGGAGGGATGGATGTCGCCTGGAAGCTTGAGGTCGTCGTCAAAGTAATGGTCGGCATAGTCGGGCGAGGGCTTGAACCACTCCTCTTCGTCGTCGTCGCTTTCTGCAGGGGCATGGCCTGAGGCATTGGTCTGTCGACGGGCACGCCGAGCACGACTTCTTCGCAAGATCCAGTCCTTTAACCTCCTCTTGTAGTGCGCCTCATTGCCGTCGTCAATGTTACTAAGGTCGATGACTTCCTGTTCGCGCGCCTTTTCTTTGGCTTTGCTCTTGCGTCGCTCCTCACGTACCAGGTCCTCCTCTGTCCCTTGCTGCCACAGAGCGGTATCAGGCGACTCCGAGTCGGATGATTGTGCAGGCTCAAAGTCCGCCGAAGGGCTACGCCTCCTCTCGACTCGTTGTTTCTTCCGCGGGCGAAGAGAAAACTCACTCTCAACATCCGCCACTTCCGTCTTGGCTCGAACTGGTTCGGCCTCATCCGCAAAGCCCGGGCGCCGCAACGACTGGTGAGACGTCGGCCCTTCGGCATCTCTGTCAAGTTCCTCGGCCGCAGCCTCTTCCTCGGCATCCAGAATCGTGTCAGCCAGCTGCCCCTCGAGGCCTGGCGGCCTGGCGCCGCCAATCTTGGCGAAGGGGGTAATCTTTCCGGTGCGGATGAGATACTCGCGATTGCTCTCGCCGGGTAGCCTCTTAGACTTTGCGAGGTTCGCGGGCTCCAATGGGTCCTCCTGGTGCCGCTTGTCGATGCGTGCTTGAAAGTCCGAAATGTCATTGCTTAGTTGTAGACTTTGCTCTTCAAGCTTGGCAATCTCTTTCTGAACATTTCGAGACTGGTATGGGTTGCCCGAAACCCGTTCAAGTTTCTTCTTCTCCTTGTCGAGCTGGACCAGGAGCCGCTTTTTCATTGAATCCAGCTTGATGATTCGGTTCTGGTCCTTTTTATCCTCTGCCTCCATCAATGCTGCGTTGGCCTGGAGCGTGATGTCTCGTTCCAAGTCGTTCTGGTCCCTCACGGTGCCCGTCAGGTTCCTCAACGCGTCATCTTCACTCATGCCAACCATCTCTGTCTTCTCAGACCCGGAGTCGGGGGTCGGCGCTCCGTGAGCTGCCGCAACCATCCTGTCGACCAGCGCACTCCGGCTCTCACCAGAGCCGCTGGCATCTTGAGCAGGATCAGGATCCATGGCTAGTTAGTTCCACCCCGTCGAGCAGGGAGCCACAGTCAGGAGAAGCGACGCCGAAAGCGGTCTATAGCCGATTCCACAGCTGTGCTGTCATGTCATTGTACCGCGCGTTCGGCTTTCGGATCGCAGCTTTTCAGAGTCGAGGTGCGGCGTTCACGGTGGTCGACGGATGTTGTCAGAGGCGAGGTCTTGAAACCTGATGCGTCGAGCCCTGGGTTTTAATGAGTGGGTAGATGAGTCTTGCAAGCAAAGAAAGGCCCAAAGTCACAGGTGGCAAGTGACGGCTGCAGGCAGAAGTTGCCTGTGGCGAGCTGCGATGACTCTCACGGCAAGGTGAACGAGAATGACGATGAACAATAGAGGGACCGCGGGTGCAGGGGTTGCAGATCACGTGCCCTGATTGGTCGCAGTGAAAGGGCCCACTGCATTACCCCTGTACCAATAGCTCGCCACATCAACGCCCCACGGCTGCACGACTGGACCCAAGCCTTGACCTACCCTATACTCCATATCACTATTCCGTGGTCGCTTCTTACCGACGCTCACTTTTGTCACCAGCTCTTCCGTATTTAGTGGCCCTTGTGATGTCTACATTGGTTTCAACTATTTGAGCCTTCTGCTTTAGTGGTTTGTAGATACGGGAATGCACGGCACTCTAGGAGAGTTCAAGAAGCACTGTGCAAAACCGCGACTTGCATGACTATTAAGAAATGATTCACTTATAAATATCAACTAACATACCACTGAGACACCAGGCTCTTAAATGATGAAAACTTCGCCGAACCAAATGTGCAGAGACAAGGTGGCAGCTCAGGGGTCAGGGCGAGAACCCATTCAAGATCTGGCTAACCAACCATAGGCAAAATGTCTCTCTTGTCCAAGTTCTTCAAATCATGACTGTAGCGCCTGACGTGCGTTCTACAGAAGTCTGCGTGTTCGGCAAGCTGCAAATTCCTGAGCCAGTGTATCCACCCCACCTGTATGCTGTCCGTGGCGAGCTCGTACAGGTCGCGGAGTTTGGCGCCATATTTCCCATCGGACGCCGCGGCCCAAGTGAACATGGCCCGTACCAAGTCTACCCAGAACGATATAAATTCTACGTCAAATGTAGCTTCCGGGTACCTGAACTCGATGGTACCGAACTTGGAGATGGCGAGGCCGCATTTACCAGCGTCTGGCGCCGTAGAGTTCTCCTCCTTGGGCGCGCGCAGCTTCCCGGCCAGAGACTCCATATCCGGCGCCGAGAGGATGGCGCAAAGAGCTCTGAATGTCCGAGGTTCAGAGCTAGACATGCCAAATTTCTTGGCGATCCGGAACCTGCTGACCACGCTGAGTTCAGCGCATTCTGCAAAGTCTGCTTCGGAGCTTGTGGCCGAGTCCACGAAGAGCTTTGAGTCTGTGCTGATCGCCCGGGTATGAGCAGACTTTCCGCGGGATGGATGGCAGAGCTTCAGCAACAGAGGATTCTCGGCCAGGAACACAATGGCGACGAGCCTCCGTGCCACGACGAGGCCCAAGTCTCCGTCGGCCGGGCTGATGTGGATGTGGAGGCAGCGCTGCCCTCAAATCAAATCCCATCAAACAAACTATCAAACAAATCAAACAAATAATTAAAAAAGCTATATCAAAGCAAACAAATACAAAC
>JALHCA010000718.1:0-21415 GCA_024340505.1 Tolypocladium nubicola | reverse complement strand
CCCCCCCGGCCCGACCGCCTGCCCTCGAGACTCATTCGCATGCTAACGCTTTTGTCCAGAACTCAACAACTGGCTCATCAACGCCTTCAACGGGGAGTGGCTCAAGATTGCCAACCCAAAACCAAACGACGACAAGTTGCGGAAGCGCTCCACCGAGGGCGAGGGGAGCTTGACTGTATACAAGGAGGTCATGTGAGACCATGTACACAGCACTTTAAAAGGGAAGAGATGGTCTTGTTTCGGCGTAGCGATACTTGGAAATGGCGAGACGAAAGAGTATCGCCGAGTTTTCAGCTCGCACATAGTCCCGGCGCATCATGTAAACTCGATCAGCAACTTGATTACTATCATACAACATACAGGAAACTGCGATTTCCATGCCTCTCATCTGTCTGGCCCGAAAATGCCCGCCTCCGAGTCTACCTGCAGCAAAGACTAAATTGATAATTGATGCCGGACTAAACCGTCCCCCACAAAGCGTCGTCTTTCGTCACAAAAGCGATAGCAAACCCGGACCCCCCCGCCAGCCATCATCGGGTATGTCCGTTTTCTTACGCCCAAGGGAGAAAAACGTCCTGGCTTCTTGCAGTCATGAGCTTAAAGTGAAATTCCTGAATCATCCTCGGTCCATGGAGACGCGACTGGCGTCGCAGACGCCGATTCCTTCCCCCCATATGACGAGTGGCAATGAACTACGTTCATCGGCCTAGTATAAGCAGGGACCCAGGCCCACACGGGCACTTGCACCTAGTAACCGTAGCCGGTGGGCTGCGATGCAAAGCCGTTGGTTTGGCCGTACGGGGCAGGCGATGCGGCTCCCATATTGCCGCCGGGTGCAGCGGTAATCATGAGCCGGCCGCCACCGAGAATAGGCGTGTTGTCCTCAGTCTTTTCTTGATCCTTCTCCCTGGCCTTGCGGGCCTCATTATCGGCCTTGAGGAGCGCAATCTCCTTGGTCTGCTGCGCCAGCATGTTGATCATGTAGGGCATGCTGAAGTCGGTGAGTCCATGGCGCCACGACAGCTCCAGGACGAGGTCCGGCCGGATGAGCTCGTTGCAGGCGTAGAGCATGCCGGTGTAGCATTCACGGTGTCCAATGTCGACGAACTGAATCTGGGTTAGCTTCACGATGTGAGGTGTGACTCGGCGTGAAAAACTTACATAGTGAAGGAGATCCTCGACGATATCGGTCTTACCCGATGTAGCCGCGGTCTCGATGGCATCCTTGAAGAGCTTGTCCTGCTTGGACAGAGTAATCGACTTCTCCCACCGCTTGTTCTTCCGGTAGATGTTGGCCGCAATCTGGCGGAAGAAGATGAGGTCGTGCTTCTCCAGACGACCGGCCAATTCGACGGCGTCGTAGTTGTCGTGGTTCTGCACAGAGTCCCGGAGGGTCTTGTAGTCCTCCTCCTCGATGAGGAGGTCGTTGACAGCTTCGTTGACGATTCGCTTGTTCTGCGACTGCACGTTGAGGAGGAAGGGCTTGATGAGCGGCAGGCTGTCGTTCTTCTGGAACATCTTGACGACGCGGTTGACGTCGATACGAGCCGTCAGAGCAGCGAGCAGGTCCGTCAGCAAAGAGGGGTGCTGCTCGACGTAGAACTTGATGCCTCGGTAGTATATCTCCAGGTTGGCAACCTTGACCACAATCTCCTTGAATTGCTGGTGCTCCCAAGAGTTCTCGGGTCGCTCGATGACGGCGAGGGCAGCATTGTCAAACTCGTCATAGTGGCAATAGCAGAAGACCAGCTCAGGCCATAGGTTGGCTTCCTCGCAAGCGCGGATCATCTTAGGCATGTTCATTCTGGACCAGAAGAGCTTGATGTGTTCCATGAGACGCTCAGGGTGGTATCTGGAGAGGGCAATACCCAGCTCCGTGAACATGCCCATGTGGGCACGCTCGAGGCCAAGGCCTTGCTCAAGCAGGCTAATGAGCTCATCAAAATAGCCATTGCGCTCATACTCCTTGACGAGGGTCAATAGTTGCTCAGCATCAACAATCAGGTTCAGGCCACAGATCTGAGCCAGGCGGAACTCCTTCTTCTCAACGCAGGCCTCGTGCACCTGCTTCCAGACCTTGATGTTGTTGGCCTTTCGGGCGCAGTCAACAGCGGCTTGGTAGTCGCCGAGGTGCACAAGGGTGGTGGCAAGCTTAGCCCAGTTGGAGATGCTGCTGTAGAAGATCTTGGAGGCCTCGAACAGACCCTCCTCGTAGGCCTTGTCGCCAGACTCCTCAATGTTGGCAACGTTGGTGGCATGCAGGAAGTCCTCAAGTTCAGAAAGCTGGTCTAGGCGAGCGTAGCAGAATGCCAGGGCAGTATCGATGGCAGGCTCACGCAGCGTCTTGCGAGCCATGCGCAGGTACTTGACGAGATCCTCGTTCTTACCGGCATGGGTAGCAATCTCGATCACCTCGGGGTAGTTCTTCGGATCATCGGCCTTGATGTAAGAGTCAATGGAGTCAGAAACTCGGAGACCATCCAGCTGAGCCTTGGCGACCTTGCTCCAGACGTCTGGCAGGTCAACCTCCTCGGCATATGCTTGGGACCGGTCGATACTGACGACGTGCTCGACAAGAACGTTGACGGCAGCCGGCTTGTTATCGGCCTTCTTGTAGATCTCGAAAGCCTCCTCAAAGAGGCCCACGTCAATGCAGGAAGTGGCAATCTCATCGGCGTTGTATCCCTCCAGCTTGTGGATGTAGTCCATCACACGCGCCTTGTCTGCCTTGGCAGCGGTGAACAGGAGCAGGTTCTGCAGGTTCTGGTTATCACTGAAGGGTGACGGTTCCAGGACAATCTTCTCGAGGAGCTCAATGAGCTCCAACGGCAAGTCGTTCTCGAGGAAGGCCGAGACAGCAACGGAGACCTTGGCAGGGTCGGTGGATTCGGGAACAGCCGTGGCGTTGACCTGATCCACAACCGAGCGGCGGTGGATGTTGTTCTCGCTGAGGACAAATCGCCAAAGCTCGGCATCAGATCGCTCCAGAAGGTATCGAGCCTGCGCGCGGTACATGGCGTTCTCGTTGGTGATGTTTACTAGCTCCAAGTCATTCTGGCCCTTGGAGTAGGCAATATAGGCCAGGTTGGGGTCGCGCTTCTCGCAGTACTTGCCCACAGTCAGGGTGTCATACTGGTCGTTCTCCTTGAGGAACTTTTCCGGGTTGTTGTTGGAGTCGATGTAGATCTTGGCAAGTGCATTGTAGACGGCCTGCTGCTGGTTACCGGCCTGAAGGGTGGCCTCCAGGAACGGCAGCAGAAGCTTGAGGCGATTTCGGGACTCGACTTCGGAGACCAGGTCGTCGATGCTGAACCCATTGGCGTTGACAGTGCCCAGCAGCTGCTTGATGATGTTCTCCTCGCAATCGACGTCAAGCAGCCCACCGATAACCGCAGGCGTTCTAGAGGAGTTGACGCGCTGAACATAGGCCTCGATGGCCTGGAACTGCTGGTTCTGATAGAGGTACAGAATCAAGTCGTGGACAAAGTTGAATCGATCGCACACAATGATGAGGGGAAGCTGCTCGGGCAGTTTCGCCTCCTTGAGGAAGTTCTTGACCTTTTCGGGGTTGTAGCTGTTACTGTCTCGGCAAATGCGCTCCACTTCATTGAGCTGGTTCGACTTGGTCGCAGCCTCGATGTACTTGAAGTGCACATCAGGGTCTTCGGAAAGGTTGACAATGCTGCCGAGATAGTAGAAGAGACCCTCGGACGTCTTGTACTTCTCAAACAGATCAATGAGACGAACCGGGCCAAGGAGCTCAGAGTACTTGGTCGCGATGTTGACGACAGACTGCAGGTTTTGGCGAATGTTGCTCTTCATCATGGCATCGAGGCAGTCAAGAGACTGCTCCACAGACAGCTTGCCAAAGAAGCCGGTCAACCACTCAGGGTTGAAGTTGGGGCTGCCGGGAATGTTGATGATGACGCGCTTGATGGCCTCAGGGTCTTCATACAGCTCGAGGGCCTTCTGAGACAGGCCGGCTTGCTCGCAAAGCTGGGCAATCCGAGGCTTGTCAAAATGGGTGAACATGTCGTTACCGAGGATAGCCTCGGCCACCTGGGGCGCGTGCATCAGGTTCATCTCGAGCAGGCGAGTCTGTAGGCGAGCGTGCTCCGGCTTGTTCTCCTTGAGCGCATCAAGCAGGAAAGCAGTGGCTTGCTGAATCATGCCTTGCGACTGGAAAATGTCGCAGACACGCTCAAAGTCAACCAACGGGCCCTGGTCGCTGTTGGCCAGGGCAGTGGCGAACTCGGCGCCCTTTTCGGGGTTGATGCGGATAATGTGCTGCAGAAGCTGGATGTAGTCGGGCTGGTAGCCGGTCTGGGCCGAGTAGGGCAGGATCTTGTCAAACTGCCCGGTCTCGGCAAAGCCAGCAACAACTTTTTGGGGCACGTTGGCTTTGAGGTAGATGGTGAGAGCCATGTTGACATCATACGGCCGCACCATGTCACCCAGCTGCTCCGAGCAATCCAGCTTGCCCTCCTTGAGCCACTTCTCCAGCAGGTGCTTGCGGTTCTGTTGGAGAACTGGCTGGGCGAGCTCGATGGTCTCGTGTCGGTTCAACACACCCTTGTCGAGAAGCATTCCAAAGTACTGTAGGGTGAAGGCCATCTGACCTGGCTGCGCAGGGAGTCGCTTGAACTTCTCGATCGTCTCGGCGGTCCGGAGGAAGCCCCGCGGAGAGTTGGCGGCAATCTTGGCGGCTTCCATGTAGTTGCCAGAGTTGAAAAGCTGGTCGAACTGCTTCGCATAAAGGTTGTCCGCACCAGGCAGTCCAGCTCTCGAGGCCAGCTTGATGGCAATTTCTGTGTTGGCGGGGTTCTCTAGGAGGTAGGGGATGATAGCCGAGTCGTCGACAGTGACAAAGAGCACTTGACCCTTGCGGTTGATACCCACAAGGCCAGAAGAGTCGCTGTCGGCGCAGCTGGTGAAGATGGTCTCGCTCGAGATTCGGTTCATGAAGATGAGGGTGCCGGTCTCAAGATCGTAGAGGTGAATGAAGCCGTACTTGGTGACCATGAAGACGACGCCGTACTTTTGCGAGATCTGCAACGCCACAGGGAAATCGTTGGTCGCCTCGGGAGGGAAGAAGATGTCGACGGCCTTCTTGGGGAAAGCCGGGTTCGACTCGGCATGGTCGACTTCAACGACGTGGAGCTTGGCGCCGGTGGCGGTTCGCACGGCGAAACTGAAGAGCCTGGTGTCCTGGGGGGCACCCTCCAGTCTCAGGGAGCCGAAAGCAGCGGCATGGCCCTCGATGGCTTGACTAATGCCACGGTCCTTGGAGTACAGCTGCATGGCTCCAACAACGCGGCCGCCCTGGGAGGAGATGCCAACGACAACCATCCACTTGCCGTCCTCGTTGGCGCGGTAGTTGATGATTTGGCAGCCCTGGTACAAATGTCAGACGGGATAGGTCGCGAAGCGGGGAAACTGAGCGAAACGTACATTCAAGTTGGCATTGCGCTCAAAGACCTTGGAAGGCGCGTCCTGGGCGGAGTCGTACACGTCCCAGTGGTAGACACTGGTGGTGGTGACGAGACCAAGTGTGGTCTCGCTGATCCACCGCCAAAACTGGACGTCCTCGTTCATTGTGCACGACTTGAGCTTCTTCTTCTGCTCGAGGTCGAAGATCTGCAGCGTCCGGGACTGGGCCTTGAGGGCGATGACCTGCCGATTCCAGTGCATAATGGCACTGTCAGCCTTGATGGGCCGACGCGTGACATTGTTGCCATTCTTGAGCTCGACGATGACGACCTCAGGTTGGGCGGCCTCGCTCTTCTTTTCTCGGATGCAGATGTAGGAGTCGGACTCGAGAGTCTGCGGCGTGTCACGTCCAGGTCAGTATTTTTGCGTGCCCAGCGCGGTGCAGTCAACTTACGCAGGAGTTGAAGCCGATGGATTGCGTGTCCACTCCGACGTTGGAGAGCTGCACCAGCTCCTGAAACTTGATTGGCAGAGGCGCCATGGCGCCGGTGATGTGCCTGCTATTTCAGGAGGCACGAGCCGTGGATGGAGGTGATGCTGTTAGAGAGTGGCGCGAGCGGAAACGTCGCGGATCAGCTGATCGTGGTCGGTTGTCGGTTACCGACGACGCTGTCTAAGGTGGGCTTCGTGGGCTGCGTCGTGGGGAGAACTTGGCGGAAGCTTCCATGCGCCGTGCGGCACGAGCGGAAACGAAGGCGCGGCGAATCGACGGGGAAAACGCAGGGCAAAAGATCGAGAGAAGGGAGACAAAGCGTGCGGTAGAGAATCGCGTCCGTCAACTGCTGATGGCAAGCAGGCGTCGTCGTCGTGGGTGGTGATGGTTTTGTTTGTAGGTTTAAGGAGGCAGGTCAGACAAACAAGCCTCCTTTCAGGCTACGTATCTGTTCGTTTCGCGACCTGGCAGCTGCGTGGGAGGGGAGCGAAGCTGTTGCACCAATCCGGTCGCGCGGCCCGGGGATCAAAGAAGTTCCGCCCCATACCTAGCGGGTACGTACCCGCCGGGGCTCCGCGACTCCTGGCACGTGTGCGTCATCCAACCACAGGTGCCAGCTCGGGATGCTCGCTTGCAGGCACAATGACAATGGGACAGACGCGGCCAATGGCTGGCTGAAATATCAGTTTCTCATTGTCTACTCGTACAAAGCACGAAGTATCTCGAGACCGGACAAGAAGGCGCGCCCTGAAACAGAACTGGACCGGGCCATCGGGTGTCCAAAGACCTTGGCACCTCGGGGAAATAACACATCCTCGCAAAAGACAACCACCAAAACGAAAGTGTCCCCTTGCCCAAGTTAAATTGATTCATCTGCCGTCATTATTGTTATTATTCTCGATTCTCTGATGAGTGTGGCTTCTTTCCTCTTATATCCTGTGGTTGCTTCGTAGCGGCACCTTGGTCCCATCTTCAATCATATGCATGTTTCACTCATCAACGACAATGTACCCCACCTGTTGCGTGAGCGGTCGAGTCAATGTGTTGCAACTCGATCTCTCTCGGAAAAAGGAAGAGTAGGAGGGGGGCAGTGCAGCTCGAAGCCTACCGCGAATGCGATGATGCGACCAATTGCAACACCTGGGCAAATGAAATGACCTAATGATTGCATCAGCCATCAACCACCAGCCACCAGCCACCAGCCATGAGCCACCAGCCATGAGCCATGAGCCTCCCAAAGAGCTTGATCAACTGCCTGGGAGGGGGTTTCGATAAGCCAGCCAGCCAATCGCCCCAACAGCCACGTCAAGTCGTTGGGCGTTTAGGCGTTTAATAATACTTCGTCTCGCCATCTTGTCAACCTCTCAACATGTCTTGCTATCCCAACTGGAGGTCTCACCAGATCTCCATGGCCCGAAGCATCAACAAGGCTCCAAGCAAGCACCATGCCGCCTCCAATCGTGCGCAGAGCCTACCCTCGCGCGTGCGACAACAGGCTGCCCGTATCCCACCCAGAGGTCAGGGTGAATCGCGTCAAGTTCTTCAAAGCAGCTTTGCTGAACTTCGTCCTACTTCTGTTGCTGTTTCTGGGGTTGTGCTGCTACATGTTTGGATCCTTGTTTCAGCAAGAGGATCGCGTTAATAACCTGCAAATACTGTGGGTTGATTACGATGGCGGCATCATTGGTGATGCCGTGCGCAGCGCGTACAAGTCCCTGCAGTCGAGCGGCTTTCCCACTCTGGTTGAGCGGCCGACGTCGGAGTTTCCATCCAGAAGCGATCTGATGGAAGCTGTTTGTAACACCGACTACTGGGCTGCCTTGTACACATTTCCCGGATCTTCCGAGAGACTTGGTCTTGCCATCTCGGGCTCAACCGCGCCACACTACAACCTATCAAACATTCTCACTTACATCTGGAACGAGGCCAGATATCCGACTATTATGGACAGCCTCATCTCCGGCAACCTTCACGCCCTATCTGATGGCGCCCGCATCGCCCTCACAGCTCTCAATGGCACCTCCGCCCTCTCCACGATCCCACCCAACAACCCTGCCGCCATATCTGCCTTCACAAACCCCTGGACTCTGTCGTCCTTCAACATCCAGCCAACAACTCAAGGCAGTCGCATCGTCTACAATACAATCGTCGTGGTGCTGCTTATAATTCAGGACTTTTTCTACCTTGGCGCCATCAATGGACTCTACGTCCAGTTCAAAATATATCCTCGCATATCGCCCACGCGTATCATTTTTGCCCGCGATGCTCTCTCCGGCATGTTCACCATGATCGGGTCCCTATTGACTACCTGTTCCATCTGGGCGTTTAAGGCACACTGGAATGTGTCTGGCCAACAACTTGCCCTCAACTGGCTGGCTCTATGGCTTTTCGCTCATGCAAACTTCCTCACGCTTGACGTCTTTACTATCTGGATACCGCCTCCGTACGTTTCCATGGCCCTCATTAGCTGGGTCGTGCTCAACGTCACTTCAATCATATTGCCGTTCAACCTATCATCTCCATTCTATCGCTGGGGGTACGCCATTCCGGCGAACGCAGCCTACCAGGTGCTCATGGACATCTGGTCCCGTGGTTGCAACCCACACTTGTACTATGCACTCCCAGTCCTGTTCGCCTACGAGATAAGCGGGCTATTCTGGACCAGCCTGGGCGTGTACAAGCGCTGCCATTGCGCTATCCTCACGGAGGAAGCCACCGAGGAGGCGATGCGGATGCGCGTGGAGGCGGTGCTCAAGCTCGAACACGCACATGATAGGCGCTTGATGCAAGAAAGTAAGAAGAACGTACGACAAGACGGAGTCGGAGGAGCGTCCCGCCCAGACAGTCTTGTCGAGGACAGGGAGAAAGAGGAGGAAGACAGGGAGAAGGCAGAGAGAGACCTTGAAGAGCTGGACAGCGAAATTGAGAGGATGGAGACGCGGGCAACTCGGATGGCAAATTTCGGGCCGGCTTTTTGTCTTGTGGGTGAGGAGAGGGAGTAGCAGCTTGTGCTTGCTCCATGTCATATCCTGTAGCTTTGCGTGTTTTTTTGTATGTGCCAAGCCCTCAGGCGAGTTGACAGTGAACTCTATCGAAGGGCTGTCGTGTAGTCCGTGGGAAGACTCCATTAAATGCATGGGTGACCTCGCCCTCATTTCTCCAGTTTGAGCTTCGATAGTGACCTGCGTCAGACATGGGCAGTCAGGCGTGTGTCCCTAAAACCCGAGCAGCCTTTTGACGCCCTGTCTGAGAGGTATCGCCTGTTTGCACCAGAGGGTGGTTCAAGTCATCGCTGCGACTTGCGAGTATTCAAGCCGACTGCCCGCGAGGGGGCATCCGACTACCGTGTGCAGGCTATTGCGCCGAAGCAGGCTGGGCAAGTTCGCTCAGCTAAAGCCACCGTTGATTTGGCTCATCATTGGCGCCCCAGTGAGGCCCTGCAGCAGAGACGTATGGCTGGCGAACTGCCGAGTGCGATGAGTGCGGTACGATGGCAGCGACAGTATTGACATGTGTATTTGGGCTACGGAGCTCATTGGTTGGGCCAATAAAGGAGCGCGGAGCTGGCTCCGGCCCGCCAGACAGCCCGGATTTCTTTCTCGAAACCTTGCTGGTGCCCCGCTCCAATCCTTCGACTCCCATCTCTCACGACCGCTGTCAACTCAGTATTTCCTTGCAGAAACGGCATGTGTATCGAGTCTCCACATTGCCGGTCACAATCCAGCGTCGCTCACTCCGCCGACACTCGCTATCGCCTTACGTTGTCGCCTAAACCACCCAGGGTCATGTCCTTGACGACTAGCCGAGGAAATGAACGGAGCAGGGAGGCGGCCTCCTCTTCGTGTCGTCCACGGAGCGCAACCACATCTCTGGTCCCCATCACCGATGGGGACTACCAATGGGGACAACAGCTGCTTGACATGGCTTGAAGGAGTCGAATTACTGGTGTTTACATTTGCCAGCCCGTCTGGCGTTATGGAGATGGGAAATGCTAGTAGCCATTGAGGATGTCGTTAACTTCTGGCAGAGATACTTCAGAGCAGGGAGCAAACCCTAAAAGCAAAGACTGTGGCGACATGTCAGCATCGAATGCTCTCGGAGAAGACATACGAGATGGGTGCAAGGACGCAGGCTCGCGATGTCGCGCCAATCCCCCACCCCCCGGGATGACCGCGTAACCTTAGCAGAGGGCATGTTCGAACGCAGTGGCAAAATGGCGCGTAATGGCATCACTGTCATTGACTTACCGCCTAGAGTCCTCCTCACTGCTTTTAGCATGCTTATCTTTCCCCTGATCCCCCCAGCCCTTCTCGCTGTTCTTGGTTTTGGCTTCTTGTTTTTGGCTGCCGCACAAGTCTACCGTGTCAAGGAGGTTTTGCCATATTACGAGTGCTCCGGCGGCATCTTTATATCGCGGTTGGTCGTTGGTACGTGCTCAAGGACTTGGTTGAGAAATAGTTTGCTCATCTGGGTCCAGTGAACCAAACCGCCAGCGAGGCGGAGAAGATGGTGGGAGAAGATGATGGGAGAAGATGATGGGAGAAGACGATGGGAGAAGACGATGGGAGAAGATGATGGGAGAATTCGCCGGGCAGTGTTGGCCAAAGTTGCCAGAGCGCATGGCCCGTCTTGAATCACCTGTCATGCTGTACCCCTTTCAAAGTGGGTCGTCCTTCCTGACACTCGGTTATACATGGTCGAGGGCGGTGACGTTTTCGGAAGCATGCATCTACATCGCTGACGTCGGTCGAGCGGCCGGGGCGAGTGTCGAGAAGCGCATCATACCCCAAGTGGGTTTGCCCCAGAGAGGGCATGGCGGCATCTACCCTTTACGCAAACCTGCCGAAAGCCATGGTTAGCTTGTTGGTCAGACGAAGTGCGACGGGGAACTTGCGTCGATCCGAAGTCGGCGATGCCGCAGACGGTCAGAAAATAATGGTGCGATGGCTCGAGAGTCGAGACGGAAGGACTGGCGAAACCACCAATGATAATCACCCTGCCACACGGTTGATTATGCAAGATGAGCTTCCATCAACATCAAGCTCCTCATCACCACCCCCCATTCTGACAGAAGACCCGACCCATCGCTGGCCCTTTCCTTGGACTGTCCTCGACGATGCTGGTGATTAGTTGGGTGAGGCTGGGAGACTTTCGTGGCATGCATCACGTGACCGGTTCCTGACATGAACTGGCCTCTGCTGGGCAAGACAGCCAGCACCCCAACAAGCAGCTTTCACGTTCCGCCATTTCAGGCTTCGTCCTCCTTGTGTTACTGCGGCGGGAGAGATGCAATTACCCCACCCGCCATCGTTGAGGCAGAGGGTTCTTTAAAACCCAACGAGCAAACACAGCTCGCCTTGCTCGTCCGTATCGAGCGCTTTGTCTGCTGATCAAATGGCCGTTGCCACGATGACCGTCACTGTCAATAGCGACAGGCATCAAGATACATAAATACATGCATATATACAAACCTTGTCGACCTTGTCGCGGAAGATCCTTCGAGGGTCCGCAGCTGTGGTGCAGGAATTCGATCCAGGCATGCTGCTGATTGCCTGATACTCCCCGACCTCTGAGACACCGTCCCTGTCTTGTTGCTTCTTCGCTGGAGCGTGATAGAAACCATGCCCCGGCTACACCAGGTGCGAATAGCCTGCCAACGCTGTCGCAGGAAACGAGCAAAGGTGAGATGGGTCGACGCACACCACACAGGACTCATCCTTCTTCCGAAACTCCACATGACCGCAGCTTTTTCGACTGATACTGACTTTGACTGCCGCTCTAGTGTGGAGGCGAGGTACCTTGCCAGAGATGCAAGGAGGTCAACCAAGAATGCGTGTACGAACACACCCGGCGCGAATCAAAGGACGATCTACGAGCCGAGATCGAGCGACTCGAGAAAAGTAACAAGGAAAGCGACACATTGCTCAACGCCCTCTCGTCCATGGACGACGTCGATGCATACAATTCCGTCGCCCGGGGGCTGATAGGCGGCCAAATGTCGCGTCAGGCCATCTTCCAGGAGCTTGTGGATACAAGGAAAGGCAACCTGAGTCGAGAGGGTGTCTCGAGACGCCTATCTCGGCCCGACTCCGTCGATTTGAACCCCAAAGCGGCCGTCTGCTCATATTGCAAGGACCAGCTCCCATCGTCAATGGTCCGCCATCCCAGCCTGAGCGAACGCAACCTGTTTGCCGAAACACCCCAGACGATAATGACGCCAGTTTTGCCGACTCCCATTTCCCCATCGCCGCTTCCGTTGCCTGACGACGCCTCTCAGCGGCGAATTGACGCATGGACGAGAACAGGCTGGACGGTGGCATATATCTGGCAGCTGTTCGACTCCCTCCTCACGTGGGACTACCTCCCCTTTTGCCTGATATGCAAAGACCAATATCTGCAAGACTACTACAGTGGCTCGAGCCGGTACTGCTCGTCAGCACTTGTCAATGCGCTTCTTGCCCTGGCGACGCGAACGGTCAACGAAACCCGAGACGATGCAGGAACTGCTGCCCTGTCGGGGTGGTCCGGGAGCAAGGCATTCTTCGACGAGGCCGAAGCAATCCTCCGCGGTAGGGAGCCGTCCAGCAGCCTTCCCGATATCCAGGCTCTTGGGATTCTCGCCCTGTACCAGGTCAGCTGCGGCCGGGAGGCAGAGGCACGAGAGCTGTCCGAGGCTTTCGCTGGCGCGATCACAGATCTGTGCCTTCGGGAGCCATTGGCGGGCAAGCAGGAGGAGCAGTATGCCAGGGTGCGAGCGACCACCTACTGCGGCGCAATCTCCCTGATCCGGTACGAGCACCATTTAATATCCTTGGCTACATGTTGGGACTGCCAAGCTAACTAACTCGTCATGTAGCATAGTTCGATTGACAATGAGCCAGCCTGGTAGCTTGTATGGCAACATGGCTGAGGACGACTCCGTATCTCTAGACCAACCACCCTGCAGCTGCGGGTCTACCATCGGCGATTTTAGCCACGGAAACACGCCAAGTGAGTGCCTACAGGACATCTTGTTCTGTTGACTGACACTAGAACACATAGACGTGGCTTCAGATGCCCACTGTTCGCAGCTTAGCAATCTGCAACTCATCCCGGCAAAGATATTCCAACTCACCGAGTGGGTGTACAAGCTGCTTGCGTCCACTCAGGTTCCCGCAGCTCAAATAGGCACCAGCGAAGTGGTGGCGGTATACACCAAGTGCCTCGACTGGTACGAGAGCTTCTTTGCTCATCTCAGGACACATGGAAGCAATAAGCCGTTTATACTATTCATCCAGTAAGCATTCTGCATCCTGTCCAATGTGCAGCTTTTAGCACGGAATATCTAACTGCAGGATCAGCATGTACTTCCAATTCTGCCTCCTCTACCTCTTCCGGCCGTTCGTCAACGTCGTTCTCGAAGACTCCAAGATCCGGCCCCGGGAGATCTGTCTCCAGGCCGCAGAGTCCATTCTCGCGCTGGCCAATTCCTACGGGGGCCTCTTCACCCTTCGACGCGTGTCCCCCTTGGTCCCCTACTTTGTTTCCGCGTCAGGGCTCATGAATCTCGCCATGGAGGATGCTGGCGAAGGCATGGGATATGTCTCTGCTCATGCGGGTGAGACCGCGTCGCCCAGGATCAAAGCCGACCCCGACGGAGACGACATAGCCATGCAAGGCGGCATTTCTGGCTCCCAGTCACACGCCAGGATGTCGGCTGTGACCCATGCCCGCCTACTGCTGACGGAGATGAGCCGAGCTCACCCAGGGGCCGAAATGGCTGAGAAATTGCTTCGGAGGAAGCTCGACTGACGTAATACGGCACTGCGGGGAGGAAAGCCCTCAGGCATTTGACCGTTATATGAAGTTGATGATACGAAGTGTTGGTGTCGAGAAGAGCATGGAGTGTATGTTGGGATGACACGTACTCATGGTCAGCATCTTGGCCGACCGGATGGGACAGTCTTTGAGAGACATTTTTATACACTCGTGTGAGTTGTTGGATGCGGAAATAGACGATTCCTTTGACGTGCAGAAGGGTATTGAGTAGACAGGCACAATCAAAAACGGTCATGTTGGCTCTATTTAGCGGTTTGTCATGGGCAAATATCTGCGCTAGGGCGTTGTGTGCATCAAGGTACGAAGCAGTACTGGAACCTTTCCACCCAGACGTAGGGAAAGATGCAAGGAAGAGGTTCTCTAAAGGTCCCTTGTACGAGACAAGACGATACGGTGGCTTTACTTTTTCCCTCAGGGCCAAGCCGTTCTTCGGAGTCGAAGCGGGAGCAGCAGCCTTCATCTTCTGGAACAGACAAGCATTCTCCGAGGTCTTCTCTGTTTCTGGGATGCAGAAACCGCTGGCGCAGAGTAGCCCGAGTCTGAGGCGTAAGGGAGCCATTTCCCCCGGCAAGCAGTGGGGGCAATGATACCAGCCGAGGCCAACTCGGCCGAAGCAGCTTCAACAGGGCCCGGGGCCGAAATGGAGGAGGACGCCGAGCCCAACCACGCTTGTGCCTAACTTGGCGGTCTCGGCATCCTCCCGGAAGGATCTTGGACGGATGGAGGATCTCTGCTTCCGACTCCTCATCGCTGCAACGGCGCTCAGTTCGGCCCGTCTTCCATGGCCAAGCGCTGGGGCGAGGTATACACCTGCGACCGGACAGGAACTCCGTCCAAGCCGGATGGATGATACTTTGTGCTGCGGGTGCATTTTATACAGGGTGCAACTTTACAAGAGCATCTGCAACGGCGGAGAGCAGCGTCTGGTTCAGACCACCACTCCACGGAATATAACTTTGTGCCTTGGTAAGACTCACGCAAGTGTTTCGAATACAAATAGCAGCTGAGGCTGTAGTTAAACGTGTCTTTGGCTTGCTAGGTACCATGACATTTTGTCAGTGAAGTCAGCAGAACACAGTTCAGAGTCAGATTTTGTCGCGGTAGATGGAGACTCGGACTATCTACTATTTACGTATCTATAAGGTCATCTGCATGCTGTATTTGTATACCCAACTCCCACAAATAACAGAGACTCAACAACACCAACACTCGACATTCCATCTCACACATCCCCCCCAATCCCGCGCACCGCAAGGTCATGGAGCCCAGGTACCAGCTCCCCCCTGACCACTCAGGACGAGAGTCGCCGCTTATTTGCCGTTGCGGTACTCGTCCCACATGCTCTTCATGCGGTTGTTCTGACCATTGGTGAACTCCCAGTAGCAAGAGCTATCGTCCTCGCATTAGCACGCACAATCACGTTCCCGCTCTGGCCGTGGCTACGGTAACTGCTCAGTGTTCAGCAGGGAGGGCACACTTACTCGTAAGAATAGTCCATGTAGTTGTGGATGGGGTCCAGGCCCGGCCTGTTGGAGCAAGAATTGCGACCCTCGGGGCATCCGTTGGTCGCCGAGGCCTGGGCGGGAGTGTCGTCGATGTAGTCGTTGGGGCCCTCGCAGCCGCCCTCAAAGGTGTGCAGCAAGCCGAACCAGTGGCCGACCTCGTGGACGGTCGTCTTGCCCTCGTTGTAGCCCTCGAGGTTGCCTCCTGGCATGGACCCCGAGACGATGTCGCAGCCATCCAGGAACCACAACTCCGACCCCTGCGGGGCGTCGTCGGGGAAGTAGCAAAGTCCCAGGTTGTCTTCGAGCTCGGGATGGTAGTACAGGTTAAGAGAGCCGTAGGTCCCCTTCCTCAGCTGCTTCTTCATCTGCAGCTGGTCCTGGAACTGTGCCCAGCCGGGGTTGATGGTCCAGTCAGTGTCCTTGAGAGTGAAGGTGACGCCGCTGGGGGCGAAGTTGGCGTTCAACACCTTCATCTGCTCGTCTACGGTGTGTCTCTATGGAATGCGTTAGCTGCCGCACGGCAAACCGGGGGTGTTTCTTCCAAGAACATACGCCCACGAAGCCGCCTTCCACCGAATTGTCAAAGGCAAGAATGTGGATGTACGTGTCGACGTGGATGCCCGCAGCGCTGACCATGGACTGCTCGTTGAGGCTGGCCTCCTGGATCGCAAACTGGCGGGACATTGCAAGGAGCTCCTCGCTGGGGGCCGGGGCACCGCAGCTGAAGAGCCGCGGCTGCGTTCCGAGCGTCGCGGCCATGGCAACGGTGGCCATCAGGCCGGCAGCGAAGACAGACTTGGCAGGCATGATGAATAGTAGACTGGCAAAGCGCAGCGAAACTCGCCAAGGTGAGACTGGTAGGTAGCGATAGTTGAGGAGAGCGAAGAAGGCGAAGAAGATGTTACTGCTGTTCAGACAAGCTTCATTTTCAAACGATGACGGCTGGCGAGCCTTTTATAGCTGAAGGCGAGGCGAGGCGTGCGACGGCGTTTTCTTCATGGCTACCAAGTACCATCATGTTTCTACCGTCTTCACCAGTCTCCATCGCTTGACCAAGTCCGTAGCCGCCGGGGTCGCCGTGACCACCCCTGCGCTCCGGCCGACCCTTGAGGTTGCAGAGAGCGTCCATTTACGGATTGGGGCCAGCATCGCCGGCGTCTCCTGCGCCGAGTTCCGCTCCGCGGTTCCATCGCCGGGTCTTGGCCATCATCGCAAAGTCCGTATACGAACGCCCCCGGAAACGGAGAAGCAACGTGTGAGCTGTGCCGGGACAGCCTCATCGCAACCGACCCGACACGCCCGCAGATCCCGCTCCATCTTGGGCGGTACCGCCGCCGGATGGGTTGCCCGTGGGGTTGCACAGGCTGATGATCGTATGTTTTGACGAGACGGGGGCTTGTCACGTCTGTATCACTTTCCTACCTCAGCTTGCCCGACGCTGCCACCGGAAGCTGCTCCTCTTGGCCTTCAACCAACATCAGAAGGTGAACGTGGAGAAACAGTGCGTCCCGTCCTTCAATTTCTTTTCCTCCAAATCGCTCCGGATGATTCTTTCCATGGCCACAGGACTTCAAATCAAGGCACACCTCCCACGCTTGTCCTCGGCTCGGGCCAACGGCCTCCGGTGCCTTTCAAACCACCACAAACGGGCTGTGGATCCGTCCTGTCGTGGGTATCGGGGCTTTTTGAGTCAAGCAAGCCACTCTGGACTCGCCGACTTGGCCCTTTGTTGGTGTCACCACTTGTTGTGTTCCCAATCCATCCGAGGATCATTGTAACCAGCGTGGTGATATGCGAAGGCAACCACTCGGCCGAGAAGCTCCTGAGAAACTTCTGGCCCATGCCAAATCTGTTGAATCCCATGGGTCGCCGAAAGGTTATTTTTCCACCCTGAACAAGTTCGGGTGCCGTTTTTGCGTCTGCGTTTGTGGTCCGGCTCGTCTCACTGGCAAGCAGCTCCGGCCCTTATCCACGGCTCAGTCCGCGCAAGAAACTTGTATTTCGAGCTGAGCATCAAGAAAAGTGCTCCCGTTCAATGTGATGCGTAACCGCCGCCTCGTCTCCCTCAAACGCCTCGCAAACAGGGCACGTGGCCACCTCTTGCTGAAGGGCCAGACCAGCAACCGCCTCCTGCGCGGGTTGAACGTCGCCTCCAAGCGCAGGCATAAAGTCCGCGAGGCTCCTCGCCGGCAGCTCGTCTGCAAACTCCGCCTCGTTCCTCACATCCGTATACCGCGAGCTAAATGCTGGACTCGGCTTCGCAGGCTCCGTGCTGCCCATGCGCTGCACGCGCCCGACCTGCCCGTCCCGTAGCCGCACCTTGATGCCACGGGGGTGGTTCCCACGCGTCAGGACATCCGCGACGATTCCGGGCGTCTCTTCGCCGGTCGGTTGGTCTTCCTTGAGCACGATGAATACAGAGGCTCCGGGCACGACGTGCTGCGTGGTGGGCACGCTGCCGGATGTTTGTTGAGGCGTGGCGGGGGAGGCGCGAGATGAGGATGAGCCCAGATTGCCACGCTGGTTGTTGCGCGGCTGTCGATTGCGTGGTCGATTCATGATGGATCAGCACGATCAAAGGCACGGCTGGTTCTTGTGGACCGGATCAATACTCTTTAGCCGTCATGACACTTGCATCGGGGACTTGAAATTTTTCTTCCGAGTGTAGAATGGATTTAACTTCGCCCGCTGGCCGCAGAAAGCGCTTTCGTAAGCAAGCTCTCAGCAGACGGCGTTTAAGCGGTAGTTTCGCCTTGATCCAGCAAAACATGCGCATCCCCGATGATGGACTAAAAAAAAAGTTTGAGTGAACTAAGGAAGCCTTTCTCTGTAGATTGATGTAGTTTGAAGAATTCTCATAGCTGTGGTTGAGTTGAAATTTCACCAAGTCCTACGACCTGTGGGCTGATATTTTTGTGATTCGTCACAAAACAGGATGGTTGCGTTTACACGATAAATCTCAGCTCCAGCCAGCACTACACAGCTCGAATAATCGCAATGCGGTGAGACTCGCGCTCCTTAGCCTTTGTACCATGGGGCTCAAGATGCCATCCTTGAGTTTAGCAGTGGCAGAATCTTGATCGATGTGAGTCTGAAATTCAAACTCCAGAAAACTCGCTGACACTACGTTTGACTAACTAGTACTTGACATTGTCAGCGGACCGTCTCAACTGCCGGCTCTGAGGTAGATCCCAGAGCCTCCCCGTCGCATTCATCCTCAGTGGGGTCTTATTGGACTTGTCACATTCTTCATTCTTGATTATGGCACCCATAGCAGCCCCTTCGATCTGACCAGTTGGGGGTAGTCAGCTAGTACCGCTCGACCTGCCGTGAATGAGCATAGGTTGGGGCTTAGTGAACTCTATATACATGTTATCCTTGTTCATACCGGAGTTCTCCTTAGAGATCGCAGTTGCACCGGACTCACAAAACATCGAGCTGGGTTGTCATGCAGCCCACAGGGATTCCCTTGCTAAGCGCAATTACCAAAGTCGTCAAGGAGATGGAAGACGGAGTGAAGGGGGTATAATCGTCATAGAAGCTTCGCCGGGCGAGTGGACTGGAAACGGCTGGAAGCCTGTGCCGGTGGCTGGGCGGGTGCTGGGTAGCTTTCAGCAGGCCGAGTGCGCCTATAGCGCTAGGCAGTCACTGGCTCGGTGCTTCTTCTGGTAGAGTGCGGCCGATAACGACGGGGTGGGCCTCCGACTTTTCAGCCCGTGTGGACAACGTTGTAGATAGAGTCATCATTATAGGAGGACTTTTGCCACCTTTTGCTTTCCGCTGCAAGTATAAACCCATAAGGGCGCCGTTGAGTGCTACGTTACTACTCGCACGCTAGACGGAACTCGTTCTTTCATGGGCTATATTTATCGTGGCCTTATAGCGTGCGTCTTCCAATCGGCTCGTCCTCTACCCACCCTTGCCACCACCGTAGCCCCATATTCGCCCGCAGCATCTAGCCTGCTTCGTGAAGAGCTGTAGAAACTCATGGATCGCATGCAAGGGCGATTGCGAGACAACAGCAATGAGCTTAAAAGTTTCGAGAAGCCTGCCTCTTAGAGCCCACCTACCTCGGATGCCATCCTGCGCAAAGCGCGACGCCGAGACACTATCCACGTTGATATTCGGGGCTTGTTTAGTTCAATGCATGGGCGATGGCGTTCAACCTGTTGGAAAGTTAGTGCAGCCTTTAATAAGGCCGATTGAACGCGGTGTTCCGAGGGGATTGCTTTTGCCTATCACGATAACCCACACACACTATGGCAAATGCTGCATATTCCAGGCTCGCAACTTCCGAGCATATCTTCCATTGCTTCCGGAATCGATCTGTAAGAATGGCAAGAGATCTTCAGAGCTAGATGAACTTACTGCAAGCGAATGGGGGCACCCGGAGCTATCACGTTATACGCCATGGGCCACTCGGCAATGTGCATCCGATCCGAGATCCGGGTTCTTGAAAGAATCGACAGAGGCACATATGGCTCAAAGTGGGCGCGATGTCATCCGCGAATGCGGCATTCTCTGCCAGGTTTGGGCAGCCGTGGCGATGTTCAAGGGCCCCACGGCTGGCGCGGAGTTGGTAAGATGAAAGCGACGCTGAAGCCGACAAAAGTCCCAGACGTACACTCTTCAAGAATACGACCATGTCGTCTCCAGAATGACTCAAGTCAGGTCCAGTAGTCCCCTGGCGGAGGGCGGCTCCCCAAGGACACCCTCGGTGTGGTACGGCTCGGAGGCACCGAGATGGGACTAGGTCCACCGAGAGGCATGTCACTGTAGTGGGCGGTGCCAAAGCTACCTGGCTCACCGGCCCGGGAACTGCCAACTGCCGTTTTTTTGATAGCGGCGGCAACCAATATAGCGACACCGAGAGGAAGCAGTCCGATAGGTGGACGTGCCAGGTGGTGGTTATAAACGCAGCGTCCTTCAATAACAATTATTATTAATGAGCCAAGTCCCCAAACTTAATTCACAATTCCGGCCAGTGTCGCGACTGGGCATAATGGATCACCCCAATCGCGCACGGATAGTATTTTCGAGACGACGTTCAGAATTCAGCCCATTGGTACTCCGTACGCACGAGCCCGATGGAAGTCTCGGTATCCGGAAAACCACCGTTTTTCGCCCAATCGTAAACGTACGTACACACGAGATGAACCTTAATACTAATAGACTACGGTGAGAGTACGTGGTCCCGCATGACGTATCATCAAACAGCTAGCTCGCCGGTACTCGTCCCTGGAATTCTAGAATACCAGCTTGCTAATCCCTGCATTCCCGTCTTTCCCTCCAGTCTCACACAAAAGAGACCAAAGTAGGATGCAGCAGGAAATGCTTAAAGTATGGAGGTCCATCGCTTCTCTCGACCTCGGACGTCTCGTTGTTTCACACCAGAACCTTACTGCACTGCAGGCCATCGTCCGAAATGTTTCTCTACAGCCTGTTCCTCTCGGGCCTCGCCCTGGCCGCCGTCTCTCCATCAACGCCTGCTGCCGATGGCATGGTGGAGGGGTCGTTGGGCAAACTCAAGGGCATCTTTGGCTCCGACAAAGACTTTGACTATATCGTTGTCGGTGGAGGCACTGGTGGCAACGCCATAGGGACTCGGCTGGCCCAGGCGAGATTTCGCGTCGCCATCGTCGAGGCGGGAACCTATATGGAAATCAGCAAGCCTGTCCTCAGCACCACACCAGGCGGTGACATTATCGGCGTTGGCTGGAACATGAAGGATCAGGTTCCTACCATCGATTGGGGTTTCCAGACCGAGGCTCAAGCAGGCGCCAACAACCGCAAATTCCACTATGCTCAGGGCAAGTGTGTGGGCGGCTCATCAGCACTCAACTTTATGATCTACCATAGAGGCACGACAGGGACATATGATCAATGGGCAGAGGCTGTGGGCGATGATAGCTACAGGTAAGTGACATTTAAGCTTCGCGACCTGGCTCGAGATGAAACCATGACAGCTGGATATCTAACCTTGGCTCCACCGCCACGAACAGACTGAATCAGTTCCTTCCCTACTTCAAGAAGAGCATGACCTTCTCGCCGCCCAACACACAGAAGCGTTTCCAGAAGACAGTCTCTATTAATACGCACCCAACTCTCAATTCGTACGCACCCCCCCACATTCAGCCACAATGCCTCCGACATCGCCCTGCGACGCAAT
>JALHCA010000717.1:0-17842 GCA_024340505.1 Tolypocladium nubicola | reverse complement strand
GGGGGGGGGGAGGGGCGGGAGGGAATGAGGTCGACGGACATGCTCTTGATGATCCAGAGGCCGAGAAAGTATATCAGGACGCTTGCTGTCGCGGCCGGTCAGTATACGCGCTGCGGGACGCGGGAGCGAGGGCGGGACGGACATATCCTGAAGCCCAGGAACGTCAGGAGGGTAATCGGATGCGAGCTCAGCCGCCAGCTCAGCGAGCCGGGGGCGTTTTGCGCGGCGTCCATCTCGCCAGCCGGGACCTGCCTCGTCCTTTGTCTTCAGTGTCTCGCGCGAGTCGCAGAGAGGGCCGCTTGTCGTTGCGCGCGCGCAGGGGAGCGGGAGGGGGGGAGCGGGTGGTCGTCGTCGTCGTCGTAATCGCCTGGCCGTCGAAGCTGTCGTCGTGTTCGCTGGGCTGTCTGGCAGGGACAGCTGCCTGTAAGCGGGCGGGTCAGGAGGTGAGATGATCCGGCGCTAGGCCTGCCCTGGGCACTTGCGGGGCGGTGGGCGGGGGCAGAATGCCACTACGGAGAACTTGGACGCGGGTACCTGAAGCTCGGCAATAGACGTCAGTCAACGACGTCGACTACACCAGGAGCTCATCTCTTCATCTCAACTTTACGTGTTTCTGTCCAGACTGTGATTAGCTCGATCCCCTTCCTCGTGATCAATACAAGCACTGCACGTGCGTGAATTGCTACAACCGCACCCTCCCCCTGGCGTATTCGAGCCTCATCGCACCGTCTAAGTCGGCTACTTATCACAACCACCGCCATGGCGGCCGTAGCCGCGAGGTCGTCGTCCATCCTCCGGCGCTCCCTCCTATACGGTACCTCCAGCGCCTCTTCTAGACCCAAGGACCCCGCTGACGCGATGCCCCAGTCCCCGCGTCGTCGCAGAAGATGCTCACCAAGTCGCTGGGCCTCACCTCGGACAACGTCACCTACGACCTGGAGGACTCCGTCACGCCGTCCCTCAAGCCCGTGGCCCGCGGCCAGCTCAGGGCGCACCTCGCCGCGCTCGAGGCTCGCCCGCCGACCGTCTCGGAGCTCGCCGTGCGCGTCAACGCCGTGTCCACGCCGTTTGCGCTCGACGACCTCGCCGCGCTCGCCTCTGCCGCGCTCGTCGACGCCGTCGTCGTGCCCAAGGTCGAGTCCGCCGCCGACCTGACCTTTGTCTCCGACGTGCTGCGGCACGTGGCCCCCGAGCGTCACGCCGAAGGCTCCCCGAACCCAGTCAAGATCATCGCCCTGATCGAGTCTGCGCGCGCCGTCGTGGACCTCGCCGCCATCTGCGGGGCCTCCCCGTACCTCAGCGGCCTGATATTCGCCGCCGAGGACTTTGCGCTCGACCTCTCCATCACCCGCACGCCCTCTCTGTCAGAGTTCCTCTACGCACGGTCGGCAATCGTCACGGCGGCGCGGGCGGCCGGTCTGCCGAGCGCCATCGACCTCGTCTGTACCTCTTACAAGGGCGACGAGGGGCTGAGGAGGCTGGAGGAGGAATGCGCCGGGGGCAAGTCGATGGGCTTTAACGGGAAGCAGTGCATCCACCCGAACCAGGTCGAAACCGTCCAGAACATGTTTGCCCCCGCGCGCGACGAGGTTGAGTGGGCAGTCCGCGTCGTCATTGCCGACGAAAAGGCGGCTGCGGCTGGCCGGGGTGCCTGGACGCTCGACGGCAAGATGATTGATGCGCCAGTCGTTGGCAAAGCCCATGCCGTCGCGGCCAAGGCTGAGAAGTGCGGGTTCGATGTCGCAGGCCTTCGAACGAAATGGCAGCATCAGGACCCGGAATAGAAATGACGAATTGGACTTCATAAAACGACGACAAATGCTATTCTGCGCGCTTATACCGGGCTTCTGCATTTACACGAGGCGGTTTGGACGCCAGAAACCCGCCATATAATGATCCTCTACATTATGTGCATTGTGCCATGGCTGCGACGCCGTTTGGTGTATGAGCGGCGTGCCAGATCTTGCTGCTCCGCGATGGCCACTCACTGGAGTGAACTCTCCTTCCACGTCCAGCGTTCGTGGCACCCCGAGATGCGAGTACTTGGCTCCATCCACGTTAAACCTCGAGTCCTGTCCCGGGTGAGTGTCTGTGTCGTCTCGGCCCAGCACCTCAGGCTCAATCCTCGCAATATATTCAAGCAGCGTCTCGCTCTCGGTGGCTTCATTGCCGATAGACTCCGCTGGTAGTGGCCTAGCCAGCTTGTAAACACGGCCATCATCCGAGATTGAAAAGAACGGCTGCCCTGGCAGATTCGCGAGAAGCGGCGTACCATCACTCGGCGCTGTTCTCACCGATGCCCATGGCCAACCATGTTCCTGCGGCGGTGGCACACCACAATGTAGTTGACCCCGGGGGTGATTATCCGGGATTTTGAAATATGAATGCCCTCCAATTCCAGGTGGCGAGCTGCAGACAGGAGCCGCCTGGCTCTGCTCGCGGCCGGCCTGCTGAAAAGCGCTTTCGTCCCCGATTTTCGCGCACTTTTCTGCCTCTGAGCCGTCTGCCTGCGCAGACGAAAAGCTTGAATTCAAGACCGATTCTACTCCCAGGCCGTCGAGGGTTGCATACTGATCTCGACGATGGTTGGGCTGATAGGGGTCTTCTTCTCTGACCCCTGATGTTTGGGTCGGCCGACACTGGCCCGGGATGGGATCGGTCGTTCCACCCACCCTGCTCGCCGGCCTCTCCGAATGTCCCGTATCTCCTTCGTTGAGATTCTGGGTCGCCTCAGCTACGCTACCCTGGGCGGAATGTCCGCTGCTAGGCGGGCCGCGCATCTGACGTGCTGAATCTGAGGGAGGTAGGCCCTTGTGGGAATCTGACCAAGGGGTTACCATGACGCCTTTGTCTTGATAATTTGCGGTCTGGGTGCTGGCATTGGAGTTTGGGAGACTTGTGACACGCTGTCCATCTTTCGAGACGGTCTGGGTGCTGGCATTGGAGTAGTTTGGAAGACCTTTGGCACACTGTAAACCTTTCGAGACTGAATGTAGTTGTTCAGCTTGACTAGAGTGCAACTTTGCGATGCAACGAGGCGGGATTCCGGTATTGTCAAGCACACCAGCGTGCTGTAGCCCGTCGTGATGCGAGTCTTGTGATGCCATTCGTGAATGACCGGTGTTAACCCGTGAGTCAGGGGGACCAAGTCGTATGTATAGAGAATGATGGCTGGAAGGCCAGCTGATCGCCGATGAGGGTCTCCTGCTGTCCTGGGTTTCGATATGATCCATTTTTGCCCCCTGTTTCCGGTCCAAGCGGGGGACCGAAACTGGCACCGTCCGATTCGTTGATCTCTCATGGCCCTTGCTGTCGATATTTGGTGTATCGGCCTGTTCTGAACCTATGACGATGACGGGGGAGGCGGGCCTTCGGGGTGAGCTATCACAGCCAGACGGTCTTGGACGTTGACTCCTGCGGGATGTGACGTTGGCGAAAAAGTCGGACTCTTCTTGCAGCTCTCTTTCTCTCCTTCGCTGCTCTTCGAATCTCGACTTTGAGAGCCTCCTCAACTCGTCCTCACCCTTGCTACGGCTCGCGAAGTCCATGTTATGGAATGTCAGATCTGCCGCTACCCCATGTTAGAGGTGACCTTCCCATGGGAGAATCACCTACGTTGAGCTAGGTTTGAGCTTCGCCCATTGAAAAATAGTCCAGTGGTCAGGTTCGGCTTCATCTGGCATTTCGTCAGTTTCTGGTGTCCCCGTAGCCCGGGTGACAATAACTGACCGTTATGCGTTGGTTGGAGACGGCGTCAGACTCAAAATTGCTCACCACTTCTCGTCCGGATCGAAGAACCTGCTTTCTGCGAGATTCTCGTCTCTCCGAACGAGCTTGTTTCTTCGTATCGGTTTCTCCACGCCCGTCTGTGTGCCTTTTGGTTTCGTATCGGCTATGCCGGGTCTTTCTTCGGGGTCTTTTGCGGAAAGCTTCGTCCCCAGGCTCCGCAGGACTGACGGATGGTTCAGATGGCACTCGAGACCGCTTCTGTTTTCGGTGATGGTCGGCGTCGTCTGCCAAGCCTGAACGCATAGGGACAGCCCCCTGTTCGTCCGACCCACTCGACGAGATGGAAGACAGTGGCCTGTCTCGAAGAACGAAGAGATCCGGGCTCTGCCGATACGTCGCCTCTCTTGCCGCTTGTCTCGTCGGACTGATGCCCGGCAAAGGAAGGCAATGGGGACGCCATGGATGCTTGGCTGGCCCGGCGTCGACTTCGACATGTGCAAGTTCTAGCGACTCGTCACGGCCGCCAGCTGGTATCTGGCTCAGCCAAGCCTGAACACGGCCAGCTTCGTCATCGGGGTCCGTCGAGCGATGGCCAGCTCGAGGAGCAACGTGGCGCTCGCGCTCGTCGAGCTTGGCCCTGAGCGGTGGCCCGTTAGATCTCCGAGGCGAGCAGTCGAAGAGATGGTCCATATCTGGGAAGGTGGTATGCAGATGGCTCGCTCTGATGCCAGACGAGGCATGCCACCGGAGTGATGAATCCTGATCTGGGTAGAGAGAGGCAGAAGGCAATTCGGCACCGAAGGATCCGGCCGTGGCGGTTGTCCAAGCGCAAACTTGCGGATTGATCATAAAGAAGCCATCCCAAGGCCATGAGCGAAGGGAAGCCACTTGCTCACCCCTCGCCAAATTGCGATCCCCGGCCACTCAGTCGTGACTGCCATCAGGCGCGGCTTCGCCCAGGGCAATCGACTCCATGACAGCGGCTGCCTCGAGCCTCAGTGGTTGTCTCCGCTCACAGTATGGCATCCCGATGATGTCCACTCGCGAGGGCGTTGTTGTCGAGTTCCGCACTCGGGCGAACCCAGGCAACCAGGCCAGCCTCAGCCTCGGTCGAGACACGCGTCGACAGTTGGCTCCTGGTCGGGAGTTCCGCCGCACCTGCGCATACACGAGCTGCCCTTGTCAGCCCGAGACAGTTCAATCTGGACATAAGGTTCGAGCATTGCGCGTCGGCTTCTTGGACTTGCCGGCAGCCATCACGACCTGGCACGGGCATTGCGACAAGACATGCTTCGTGCGAGTCGTAGAACCAGACGCCGCCCACCCCAACGGACGGCTCGGCTGAGTTCCGTCAATGCGAGGAACGGCCATGTCGAGCAAGGGCTTCTTCTGCCACCAGGACTGGAGACCCATCAAGACCGCTCGTTGGATGAACAAAGAGAGGCCGTTGACTGGAGGTTGTGGCAGACGAACCCCGGCGTCGTTCTAATGATACCTCCTCGCCTCACGGACGGTTGCGTCTGATGGGTTGTACTCGTACGAGTAGTCAGTATTTTTGGCCAACTGCCGACCGGGGCTTGGTGCAGCTTCTGCCTGAGATGCTTTCATGCAACGTTGGTTGGTGTTGGTGGGGAAGCGGCTGTTTGTGTGGTGGTCGGTACAATAGTTCCCAAGTGCCAACAGCAAGGGCCAGGAAAGCAGGCCTTGTTGAAAGCCAGGCTCGAGGAAGTGCTCCATACAGTCCCAGACAGACATTGCGAGATTGCGTGGGCCGTCAACACGTGCTGTTGGTGCAACTCCAAACAAGCAATATGCCGTGTAACATGCACACAGATCTTGGCCTCACGAGGATTTCCTGACTGGGCCGCCGGGGCCAATGAGGCTAGGGGATCGGTAGAGCCAAGACGACGGGTTGTTGGAGCGTCGCCCCGCGGTTCTTGGGCTCACATCCGACGTGGCTGGCTGATGCTGCTACTGCAAGTGCGCATGTTTGTACATGCCTACTCATGATCATCGTCACCGGAGGAGCTGCAGAAACAACCGGGAAGTGTACCCGGCACCAGGTATTCGGAGGCTCTGGCCCCTGAGGTTGAGCGACGTCCCCAGCGTACGAGAACCTACAGTGGCTGGCTGGAACGAGTGGGGAGCGAGCCGCCACGCGTAGATTGAACGAAGGTGCCGCGGGGGCGTCAATTCTCGCGCGACATCACCGTCTGTCCCGCCGTTGCGAAACAACATGAGGAGCCGGTGGAGCGTACAGGCCGGGGCTCCATTCTGCAAGTCTGTGCGAGTGCGCGGTTTTGCCCTTGCGTGTCAGTCTTCTGGACAGCTCCCCAGACGCCGGCTGGCAAAGGAGGGAGGGAGCCTCGCCTTGCGACGATGCTGAGCCTGATGCTGAGCCTGATGCTGCTTTGCCTTCCGTTCGTCCCCCGGATGCGTTTCGTTTTGCCGCCTTTTATGCATGAATGGTTTGATGTCTGTTTGGACCCTGGGAGGAGCCGCCCTTGCTGCGAGAAAGGGCGGTGCCTTGGTTGATGGTGTTGGGAGTGTCGAGTATGGAGTACTTCGCAGGCGTACGTACTCATCTTGAAGTGGCGGTTCACGGACGGAGCCATCAAGTATGATTATACCAGCGTCGTGATATACTCGTAAGACGTGCTGGATAAGAAGGCTTTCCCCGCCCGCGCATTTCTGCACTCATGCGATCCTCCTCGGCTCTCTACCACCCGTACGAGTACTCGTACGCTTGTCATTCATGCTCATCTCGTCCAGGGTGCATGTACGGATACGCACAAGTACAAGTACGAGTACAGGAGAGGTGTGTACGGGTATACGAGCGGCTCCATTAACCCGCCCACGTGTGCTCCGCATCGTGCAAGCCATGCATCCCTTCCACGAAGCGGCGGCCCCCAAGCAGCAGGCTAAAGCGCTGCCCCAGGCCCCTGGGAGGAACCCGCCGTGCCAGTGCCCGTCGCATGCACTCCAACAGCCAAGTCAGGCCGGCAGTCGACTCAGGCCGTGATGCGAAGCCCGCCCACCCATACCAAGCTAGAACGAAGTACGAGTACGGCGAAGTAGCCATCGCGAGGACCCGGCCTCTGTGCCTCTCCTACCCGCGCCGATTGCCTTGGCCAGCCGTCTCCCTGGGCCCGTTGCAACTGGGCCTGGGTAAATTAGCGCAACGCGGCCAGCCCGTCTCACCGGCGGCGATCACCCATTGGGGCGAGATCAGCACGAGCCAGAAGCGCGCGACGTTGTGCAGCGCACCGGAGGCGCCGCGTCTTCCTTTTGCGGATGCGATGTTCGTACCTATTCGCCTCGGCGCAGAGCAAGTCGGAAGCAGGCCGCTGACACGGCCGTGATGTTGGTTGTTGGTTGTACTGGCCCAACCGAGCCGCGCAGTCGCAGTCGCAGAACCTCCCACGGCTCCTGCTACGGCGACTCAGATTCGTACTCGTAGGCACGAGTATGTCTGCCGCCCATAGCCCATAGCCCTCTGCTCTGCCCTCTGCCCTGCCCTCTGCCCTCGCCCTCTGCCCGCGCACCGTGTCGGTTCTGCGCCGCCAGATACAGCCTCGTTCCCGTGCCCATGGCCGTCGTCTCTGCCCGTCCTCATGTCCTCCTCCCTCCTCCCCGCGAGGAACCTGCTAGCGCCCTTTTTTCTGGGCTGCTGGTCCCTGCCCAGACGAAGAGATGCGCCCCCTATCCCATTAGCTCGACGAGTCGTCGCTCCCGAGTACTCTGCGGCGGCGGCTGGTACAGCCAGGCGGGGAGGCAGCCAACCCAGCACCTTGGCGGTTTCTGGGTGACCTTGCGCTGGCGCCAGCGACTTGCGACTCGACTGAGCGAGAACGCGTCGACGGTCCCCGTGTCGTCCAATCCAGTGCTCGTGCTATGGAGAGCCTGCCTCTGCCTGCCTGCCTGCCTGCCTGTGCTTGCCCTGCCTACGAGTAATTTGCCTGCCTTTCCTTATCCTGCCTATCGTCTTCCGTCCTGCCTCGCTGGCTCCTTCTCTCTCTGCGCCCCAATCCCCCCTACACTAACCCCGACCGACCTACATAATTTCACCAAACCGTACCGGGACAGCCTCGCACACGCACGACCTGTACCAAACAACGCTCCAGAACCGAGAAAGCCCTGCAGAAATCATCCCAACCGCATCTAATCCGCCATGTCGAAGCTCTTCATAGGGTGAGTCGCCGTTCCTGGGCCTGCGCCTTGCCGCTCTGCGCCTTGCCGCTCTGCGCTGCGCTGGCCGCTTAACCCTCCCTTCCCTTCCCCTCGCCTCCCCTCCCCCGCCGTCGATGCTGTCGGCGGGCGCGCGTCCAGCAATTGCTGATTCTCGCAAACAGCGGCCTGGCCTGGCACACCGAGGAGGGTACTCTCCGCCAGAAGTTTGAGGAGTTTGGTGCCGTCGAGGAAGCGGTACGTCCTGCTCGGCCTTCTTTGTTCTCGTCCGCCGCCCGCATTTACACGTGTGCGCCCCGTCGCCCCCTTCTCCCATGACACCATCGCCAATCATCCCTGCCCCAAATGTGCGCCCGTGCGTGTGGAACTCTTCTAATTCAGCGTCGTCCGGGAAAAAGGTTGTGGTCAAAGATCGGGACACTGGTCGCAGCCGCGGCTTTGGCTTTGTGCGATACGCCCAGGAGGGAGATGCCCAGAATGCCATTGCTGCCATGAACAATGTCGAGTATGAGCCCTTGCGCCGTCTTTTCTCGCTCGCCGACTTCTTGTTTGGTCGCGTAGCCCCCAGAACTCCATTCTCATCGTCTCCTAGGTTTGACGGCCGAACGATTCGCGTCGACAAGGCTTCCGACAACGGTCCCCGCGGCGGCGGCGGATTCGGCGGCGGTCGCGGTGGCTCTTCGGGCTACGGAGGTGGACGAGGAGGCTACGGAGCGCCCATGCCGTATGGCCAGCCCCAGGCCCAGCAGGGCTATCCCGTCGCCGCTCCCCAGATGTACGCTCAGCCTCCGATGGGATACGGACGCGGATATGCCCCGCCCCAGCCCGGATACGGCGTTCCCCCCCAGGGTAATTGCTAAGCCCGCCCCCAACGCGCCGGTTGGCCACCCCGATGTCACCGACCGCTGACCGTCTTGCAGGATACGGCGCGCCGCAGTATGGATACGCTGATCCGTCCCAGCAGCAGGCCCCTCAGCAGCAGCAGCCGCCCCCTCCCCCGGGAGGTCGAGGCTACTAGCGAACCCCTGACGAGGCCCTGGCACGACTCCCCTGCGACCCGGTTGACCTCGAGGGAGTAGGGTGCGTGGAAGGGGGGAGGAGCCCCTCGGAATGGTGATTCGGACCAGTTTGATGCGAATTCGTTGCGGGGAATGCAATGTCCGAGAATCTGCGAGTATGTTCGTCGCAAAATATACCCGGATGTTTCTGTCGATATCTGGACCGACTATCCAGAATTTGGTCAGCTTGCTCGGCGCCGACGATATCGGGGAGTCAGGGGGGCGGGGGCCGTCTTTTTCTTTCGTTTTCCTGTGTAGCTGCATCTCTTGCCTTTTGTTTCCCAGCGAGGGGGCGGTATCTCCGGGTACTTTCACTTCATCGACGCTATGGAGCTGCGTGGGAGCATGGAGCAGCAGACGTCGGCAACGCCTCATTGGTCTATGCTACTACCTGTATAGGCGACAAGGACAGAAGTGACGGCCAACAAGATTGATAATGACGATGACGAAGATGACGACGACACCAGGGCCGGTCTGATAGATGGATGGCGGAGGGGAAGCAGGGCGGGGCAACGGAGAGCAAGGGTATGGACGGGGCTACCTAGGTGACAAAAGCTTCCTGATATTATATCTTGAGTGTCTCGTTCCACGCTTGTCGGTTAAAAACCCTTTTCGATCTCCTCGGCCTCTGCCGTGCTGCTCAGTCGCCTAAAACGCGTCTCCGGAGAGGCCTCCTGGGGGGCCTCGGGGGCGTGGCTGCCGGCCCGCTCCAATGCCCTCACGCGGCCCGCGAGGTCGGCGACATGGACGTCGCCGCTCTCGGGACTCAGCTCGTTGAGGGCCGTGTTGAGGTTGTACAGATACTCGTTGTTGGGGCCGCTGGGCCCGCGGCTGGCGAGGATGTGCCGGGCGAGCATCTGGGGATCCTGGGGGCCGACGAACTGCTCGTTGTCGGGGGTGCCGATGTAGGCGAGGGTACTGATGGGCGGGGAGCCGTCGGCCGGGTGGAAGGGGGTGTAGTGGATGGAGTAGCCGTTGATCTCGCGGATGTCGAGGTACTCCTTGACCTCGGCGACGCGCTCCGGCATGATGCGGTAGGCGACGCCCCAGACCTTGTCCGGGGCGGAGTCGTGGTGGTCAGTCAGCGTCTCCCAAAAGGAGCGCTCGATCAACGTGACGACGCGGCCGGGAGCCTCGGGAGTGCCCCTGTGGTCCTCGCTGGTCATGCGTAGATGTGTCAGCGAGCGAGTCGTGACGATGCTTGGTGAGATGCTTGATACCTGGCCTATTAGACGGCGTTAGCACGGAGAGGCCCAGCTCGATGAGGGAGGGGGAGTCGCAGACCTGCCAGAACCGCCGGACGTAGCCCGTCACCCAGCCGGGGACTCTCCTGTCTGATGCCGCCGCGGAGGCGGGCGTGTCAGTCCATGGCGCCTAGGGCGAGGCGGAAAGCCGAGCAAGTACCAAAGTGAGGCGGGGGCTTCCATATCAGGCTCCTGGCCACGCGCTCGAGGTAAGATAGTGTCCGACGGGGGCGGGGGAGCCAAGCTGGAGCGGCCCCAGGAGCGGTGCGTACCCGTAGCCGTAGAGCCAGAACTCGGCCGCTTCGTCTGCCGAGGCGGTCATGGTGGACGCGACGCGGCCGGTCGTCTCGTTTCGCTCTCCGCGGTACGGAGCCGGAGCGGAGCCGGAGACGAGAGGGACTCGAGCACTCTACGTAGTCTGAAGCTCCGGAGCCAGAGGCGGAGCGAGGAGTCAAGGCGCACGGGGGAGCTATGCGAGAGTCGGAGCCGCGCAATGGAGCTGGAGGTAAGGCAGTGCCTGCGCCGAGACGCCCGGCGCCGGCAGCGGGTCCGCCGTCGCTCGACGGCACTGCGCGAGCCCCGACCCAACAGCGCTTCCATTGGTAATCTGATCCATCCATCCATCCGCGGGAGACGGGGACGACGGAGCCGCACGAGGCCCCCCTTCGCCTCGCGAGCACTCGCCCAGTCGACGTGCAGCTGGTAGGCCCCCGCGGCGCCTGGCTGATACTGCGCTCGGCGCCCGCCAGGGGCCGGATAGTGCGCTCGGGCGCCAACGCCTGCTGCCACGCTGCCGTCCGTGAACTACGTTACAATACACCACCGCCTCGCCCTGATCGCGCCCCGAGCCCGGACACCGTTTTCTTGCATCGTCAACGGCGCGTGCGACCGCTGCAAGGCTGTACCCGCGCTCGTGACACGACCAATCGCCTCGCCTCCCTGCCGTCTGCGACGCGCCGGTTTGTGTGTCACCGTCGCGCCGCGAGATCGACGACGAGCGTGCCCCGCGCTGCTCTCCTCTCCCCATCTTCTCGCCATCCACGGACGCTTCGCAAGGCCTCGACCGCCTTCTGATCGCCGCGCATCCCCCTCTCTTGCCTGGACCCCGGCGTCCGCGACCGTCGCCGAGATGGCGTACAACAGGCCCTACGACCCGGATGCCCTGCCCAGGTAAGGCCCGCCCGCCCCGCCACGTCTTGATGCCCGGCCGCTGACGCAGGTGCTCGCCTCGCAGATTCGCCGAGCCCGAGCCCGTACGTATTGAACCACCCGCCGCCGCCGCGGAGGCGTGATGCGCGAGAGCACGCGCAGCGAGGCCGTTGACTCACAGCTGGACAGAAGCCCGGCTCGGCGCCGGCGCCCCCCGCGCCGAGCTCGTCCCACCACCCGCAGCGATACGACTCGAAGCCGCCGCCGCCGGTGCCGACATATACACACGCACCGCAGCAGCAGCAGCAGCAGCCGAAATACGCCCACGCGTCGCCGCCTCCCGGGCCCGGGCGTGGGCCGGGGTCCCAGTCGTCTCACGGCCGTCTCCAGCAGCAGCAGAGCTCTCGGCTGCCCCCGTCGCCGGCGCCGGATGCGGGATCCGGATCGGACCCGACGCTGCTGCCGCTCTTTAGAGCCGTAGACAAGGACGGTGAGTGCGTTCTCGGTGCTCGAGAGGACGGTCCCCGTGGTCGCTCGCTGGCCGGACGTGGTGCAGTCACGCTTGACGCTGACACCCCCCCGCAGGCACCGGGCAGCTCTCCGAAAAGGAGCTCTCGGCCGCCCTCGTCAACGGCGACTGGACCGCCTTCGACATCCAGACGGTGCGCATGATGATCCGCATGTTCGACTCGGACCGCAACGGCACCATCAACTTCGACGAGTTCTGCGGCCTGTGGTCCTTTCTCGCCTCGTGGCGCACCCTCTTCGACCGCTTCGACGTCGACCGCAGCGGCAACATCTCCCTCTCCGAGTTCACCGACGCCCTCATCGCCTTCCGCTACCGCCTCAGCCCCCAGTTCGTCGACCTGCTCTTCCGCACCTACGACAAGCGCAACGAGGGCGTCATGAGCTTCGACCTCTTCGTCCAGAGCTGCATCTCCCTCAAGCGCATGACCGACGTCTTCAAGAAGTACGACGACGACCGCGATGGCTTCATCACCCTCAGCTTCGAGGACTTTCTGAGCGAGATCCTCAAGCAGCTCAAGTAGCTGCTCTCCTCCCCCTTCTCTCTCCGTCTGCTTTCCTTGCCGTTCTTGGACGGGACCGTGGTTGGGAGTCGTCAGCGGGTTTGGTGGTCGTGCATGGCGGGACAGACAACGTCCATGGGGCGTCAGGCAGGATCAACGTCCATCTCGGGGGTGAAATGCCGACGCTGTGTGCGTACGTGGACGGGTGGCCGTATGTATGGATGATACCCTCACGCTACGGCCGAGTATTCCCCTACTTGCGAGATAGTTGGCCTCGTCCCTATTAGCCAGCGTCTATCGAGGACGAGCGTGAGCATTCAGGAATGGGACGCATGAAGGCATTGAAATTGATGCTCTTAGTCGAGCGACAAAATAAAAATGTCGTGATAGACTTCCGCACAGGGTATTGAACATGAAAGCAAAACGGCAGTCAAATGCCCAGCCATGGATTCCTAGTAGGGGCGTATTTGGCCAGGGGCGGCGAGGGCACCTCGAATTCCTCCTTCCACACACCCTCGCTCGTCAACGTAACTTCCTCCCCGGGGCCCAGTGCGAGAATCTCGGTCGGCTTGGCATGCTTCTTGCTTCGAATGGCTCCCTTGTCCCCCATGGTCAGGCAGATGACTTCTCTCGCTACGCTTCTGTCTCGTTTCTTCTTGTGCGTCACCCTTTTCGCCAAGCCCGTGACCGACTTCTCTCCATCGTATGTGCTGATCCAAGCTCGTGCCCCCATCGCAGCTGCCGTTTGCTGTCCCGCCTGCATTCCAGGACTGACGTTACCGCCCAGCCACCTTACCGCCCAGCTACAGGGGGGGGACACGGTATCAAAGCAGTGCAGGAGGGCCGTCAATGGCAGTGCGGCTTCGGTGAGAAGATGCGAGGTGACATACGGCTCCAGACTGCTGTAGGACACCCCGTGGGGAGAGAATATGACCGAGACGGCTCGGTTGCGGGCGTGCGGCGACAGAGAGGCAATAGACCGGGCTGCTCGCAGACTCGGAAGGTTTGACGACTCGCACGGCGTGGGAGTACCGAAGAGGGTAGTAGAGAGTTCATCGGCGGAACCCAGCAAAGAGAGACACGGCGCGGGCAGTTGAGGAGGGCAGGGAGAGACGGGAGATGTTGGCGTTGTCGGAGGCGTTAGAACCGCACGTCGGAAGACGGATGGTCCGGACGGGGGAGGCCGATATGTTATGCCAATGGCCGAGTGCAAGCTGGTGAGGTCACGCTTCTGGGGGAGAAAGGAGATGGTCACTTCGCCTTCTTCTCCGCCAAACACTTGCGGTGGAACTGGGACCCGGGTGACTGTGTCCTGGCCGATTTGCCGGGGATCCCCCCAACGGTGGAGAGCCCTGACCATGCCCTTGTCGAAGTGCTTCCAGCTCCGTATCAACCTGGCCGCCGTAGGCTCCGCTAATATGATCGTCTTCGTGTTGGACCGAGGCAGTTGCCGGAGGGTAGCTTCATTGCAATGGTCGCTCCGACTGTGGCTGACGATGACGAGATCTGGCTCTGGCAGGTCTTGTAGCGTGGTGACACAAGCTTCCTGTGCGCGTGTTGTCGAGGAGATCATGGGGTGGAGGATGGTGGACGGCCCAACGATCCAAGGGTCGAGGAGGATTCGAAATGGCTCCGACAGCGTGCTTGGCCTTGACGAGGCCGTCTTGATAGGCTCAAAGGTGAGAAGAAAGGAAGCATCGCCGTTCAGCTGCTTGACGGTGAGTGCCATCCCGACGTCTCTGCCACCCAAATGGCTACGCGGTGGTACTTATCGAAGTCAGAAGAGGCATGGCTTGGGGTTGGGTGTTATATCTAGGCCACGGTGCCGTAAGTGCTTGGCCGACGAAAGGCCATGGCAAGCAACAACAAACACTGGGGGGAGATGGTGGGAACGCATTGGGCCAAAGAATCCGGGGTTTGCTGGCTACGAATGTATTGCATTCGCTGGCCTCGGGTGATGGCGACGGGCACAATCCGAGAGAGTGGCATGTAGAAGGATGAGAGATTGCACAGGTGCGATTGCTGAGGCCTGTGCCAAATCCGTAGCCGGTACTCCGTACGTAGCCCCGAACAGGAGGCATCTCTCGGACCTCGACCATACGGAAGAGCAAGACGCCGGGGCCACGGACGTGGCCCACGAGTTCATCCCAAAAGGAGAGGCAGCGGTCGCCGAGGAGTTTGCAGGGCTCCGCGATCACGCCTGTTTCACCCGAACAAGGCGAGGAGACTAGTGGTTGAATTCCTCAGTTTGACGACACAAATAAACATGGTGGAGGGTTTGTCGTAGTAGCGCCGCCGCCGCATACAGGTCCAAGGTCCAAGGGTCTCGTGGGTCCATTGGGGAACAAACAACCTCAACTGGCTCGACTGCCTCGTCAAAGCCAAAGCCGTGGACAATGGTGAGTTTGAGGTGCCTCGAGGTGCCGCTGCGGAAGAGGCCAAAGGACTGGGGTTGGCCGCCACCATGCGAGCCCCTGATGAGACTTGGCTCCCACTGTGGGAGTTTATGCTTCAGGCGTCCGGACTAGTCGGAGACTGGACGGGAGACGGTTTGCCGGGCCATTGCGCATTGCCGAGTCCTGCTGAGCCATGATATCTTGGGAATATCCGTGGCCAATGTCAGCCATGCAGGAGCCTGCTCGTCGGAAATGCGCGATGTTCGAAACGAGCCAGCATTGAGCAATATGACATGCATCGGACCTGCCATCTGCCATCCGCCGGGGGCGGTCAAGGGTCCAGCGCGGGGTCACCGCCCCGAGATAAAATCGGGCCTATTGGTACCTATGTAGGGAAGTTACGGAGTACACCGGCTGTCTGTCAATGTACTCGTACTCGTAGCTTCTCAGAAAGCGCCTCTCATCTCGCTGCGTCAACAGGATGTCGGAACACGTTCTCCATAGGCGCTTTGTACAAAAGTCGCAATGCACGATGCGAACACATGTTTGATCGGTGCTCAGGCCAAAGTTTGCAGGCAGCTCTGCGCCCCGGCTCCGAAAGTTGTCTGGCTGCACGCCAGTGATGTCAGTGTGCTTGGTAGTGCGACGCCCGCCGCCAATACAACCTCAACTGCCCCTTGGGCCACCACTCACCCATCTCCCGAAAGCTCTGGCGCACTGCCAAGGGGCTGTCTGGACTGGGAGGCCCGGGATCAGGACAAGCGACGCAACGGAGAACACGAAGAGTGTGGGAAAATCTTGTCCTGATTCATGACAATTGCTGGGCACATGTGATGGTCGTCGGCGAACCAATGGGCCCCTTTTGTATTCTCCTTGACGGCTGACCACGAGCCGGAAAGGCTCTAGTTACCATTGCTTGGGGTTACGAAGTACTCGTACTCACACGGAGTAGGAGAGGTCGGGTGGGCGAGGCGTGGCGGTTGACGCTGTCGGACCCGCTGGCGGCGGACTGGTCAGCCCAAAGCGGAAAACCACGACCCTTTCCTCGAACATCCTGTGGTACGGAGTACGAGTACGGACTACCTTATCGCAGTATCAACCGCAAGGGCCTCCAGAGTCCAAGGGAGGTGTCCTCTCTCATGCAGATGGTGCATGTCGTGGTCGGTAAGCCTCACGAACGTCACGAGGAGTTGCAGTCTCCAGAGCCGCGGTGATGCGCCTGCAAGCCCAACATCAACGCACTCTCAGTGTCGCCATTCGACTCTCTCACAGGTCACTCCAGGGAGCTTCCTTCCAGCTCCACCAAGCCGCCACTCTTTCATGCCCACCATCCTTGCTCGCTGCCACACCACCTACCGGATCCAGTTGGACCTGCCAGCTGACGCGAAAAGACAGCTCCATCCAGCGTGCATGGGAGAGCTGGCTGGTCATCAAGCTGGGGACAGCTGCATGGAGCAACGGAGCTCAGCTCTTCCCCCCCAAGCTCTTCCACCACCACCGCTTCGCAACCTTCGCCAGCTGCGGCCAGGAGCACCAGCAGTGGATGGAGAATAAGGGAAAAGTCTTTCGCTCTCGCCCGTCGACTCGCCGCTGCCACCACGTACGGGCTTGCTAGTCAGTGATTCGACCCGAGGCACGGGGACGCCCCCCCCCACCGCGGCCGTGCCGAGTCAGTGAGCATCTGAAGGTGTATGTACTCGGTATCATCCTGTGATTTGCTGCCGCCCGTGCCCTGGCGCAAGACGCCTCGTCGACGCTCTGGCCACTGCGAGTGCGCGCACTGCAATGGCTGCAGTGGTAAGCTCCATCCGTCCCTACCTTACCTGGTGGGCCAGGGAGTCTACGGAGTCGATGCGGTGATGCACCTCGAGCTTGTGGCGGGGGCTCGGAGCCCGCATAGAGCTTCATCCCTGAGCTCCCCATTGGCTGTCGTGCCATCCCGTGGTCCTCCCTCGCCAGTCGCTTCTGCCGCAGAGCAGACTCCAGAGGCGCTAACTGGCAGTACTGCTCCATCCGTGCTTGTGCCTCTGCAGCTGGGCAGTCAGATGGATGTCGACGAGAGCGAGTCAAACTGGCGGCCGAGTTGGTACGAGTACATCGACCCCCGAGCCGGCGCATTCCTCTTTGACATGCGGCTCCTCCTCCTCGTCCTCCTCTCCTCCTCCAATCTTCAGCCCGCTGATCAACCCCCTCCTCTCCACTGCCTTCTGACCTACAGACCTCCATCGAGTTCCTCGTCTTGTCGCCTTCACCTCGTCTTCTCCCCCCCCCTTCTGTTGCACAGGATCAATCCTGCAGCTCCAGCTTTATCCTGGCCCTTGCACGACCTGCTGCCCTACCCCCCTCGTCCATATCGTGGGCACCTATCGCAGCACCGCACCATTCGCCATTCGCGCAGTTCGTCATTGATTGACTGACTGGCCGGGCGCTTGCTGCTCTCTCTGTTGGGTCAGCGGCGAACACCGGCGGCAGCGCGAGCTCCCCATGAGGTCAGGTAGCGCCACCGCCGCAGCGCCCGACCTTGCAAACTCAAGCTCTGTGGCCGCTTCAATAGAGTTGCAGGCGCATCTTCTACCGCCAGGCTGCCGTCCTCTCTCCAACAAACTTCTACCGCCGTCGCCTTGCGTCGATTGTTCCGCCCACCACTCGTCGCCTAAATCCGTTCTAACTTTTTCTTGATTTTGCATCATCTTGCCCTTATATACAACTCGGCTTCCTCGCAGCACATCGGCTTCTCTCCCGCAAAAACCCCTTTGCTAGTATCATTGCCTACTCTTTGTTGGCGTGTCTTGTATAGCTATTGATTGACTGCTTGATCGACGTTATCTTGCTAGTCCTCCTTGCTCGCTCCTCTCACAAGCCGACGACAGAAAGGGCGACGCTCGTCCGCTCACCTGCTCACTCGGCGCAGTCGTCGAGTTGAGATGCGAAAGCTCTCTGCAGCTTCTGCCTGTACAATTGATCGACTCCTCGGTCGCTCATAACCACCTTGCGCCCGACCTCGACAGCTTCCCCCGTTGACCTGCCTCTGCGCATGGTGGGGTCAAGAT
>JALHCA010000716.1:0-28168 GCA_024340505.1 Tolypocladium nubicola | reverse complement strand
GGGGGGGGGGCTTACTACCGCTGCTCGCGCGGCTGGGTGTAGTGCAGGGCGTGCATCCAGATGAGGTAGAGGCTCATAACCACGGCGATGAGGGTGCAGGCGGCGGCGATGATGCGGGCGAGGTCGTGGAAGTTGAGGGGCCCGATGAGGATGATCTCCGAGTCGGGAGATACTGCGCCGCGTCAGCTGCCGTCCACACCAGCCGTGGCCCGTTCACCGCACGGCATCCCGCTCGTTCTGCCTCCGTCGGGCAAGGGCCAACGTACTCATCATGGCCTCCAGCGTGGAGTTGCACGTCAGGTTCATGGCGGCGGCTTGCGCGGGGGGGAGGGGGGCGCAGGTCGGGTCAAGACGGCTTCGCGATCTGGGCCCTCCAGGGGCAGGTCATCGAAATCGGCGCGTCGGTCGTGCTGTGCCGTGTACGTGCGAGGAGATCGTTGTCGTTGCGTGTATGCGTGCAGGAGGATGCGGCCGCGGCCGTGTAAATGTCGTCGTCAGAGGGTCGCCCTGGCGCAGCACAAAGGCTCCCAGCGCACGCGGTCCCTTTAACAAAATATCCCCGTACGTCCAGAGCCCGCACAGTCCGTAGGTATGCCCGCCCTTTGTCTATTCTTTGCGCTCGTCTCCCGCTCTTCCCCCGTTCCGAAGCCCTCTCGCCGCGTTCGTCGGCCGGGCTGGGGAGGTCTCGGTGCTGTCTCGCTGGCGCCGGTTCGCTTCGTCGTGGGGCCGCGCCTCGGGAATGGCGTCGAGCTTCCGGTCCGCGTGTCGAGTGTCGGATGCGTCGCGACAGGAGAAGAAGAGTAGAGAGCGAAAATACCTACGCAACGACAGCAAGCAAAAAGATGAATGGGCGTCTGCATGCACGCTGCAGGGACAGGTGAAGCCAGGGAGGGCGGGGGTAAAAATGGAAGCCTGGCTGGTCCCCTGGAGTGACATGGAGCGGTACCTACTCGTAGTGGATGGGCCCTGGAGTGACATGGAGCGGTAGTGGATGGGCCCTGTATTTCCGCGCCAGGCACCTGGACGGGAACTCGCTAGCTCCTCCACAGCACCTGGCGGCTGGCCCAGGGGGGGGCTGTGCACCCGCTGGGTGAGGCGCTAAACCCCCCCGCCGGATGCCCGGCACTTCGTCCAGGGTCCTTTCGTCCTGTGTGCCTATCGTTGAGCCCCCTGGCGAGGGATCGCTTGTTTCAGGGGGCGCCGCTCCGACGAGAATGGGACGGAGACACGAGTGATGCTCCTTGCTCGCTCCACGGGACTGACTGGGTAGAATGCAATGCAATGCGATGCGCTGCGCTCGGCTGCCGGGACGACATCGTGGCGCAGCGCTCGCTGGCCAACGCTCTGTCACCCACGAAACCATGCGCCGAACGATGCGTCGCATCTCGCAAACTTGAGCGACGTCGCGGCTGATCCCAATAACCGCATCAGCCGGCGCGACTCACGACTACGCGCTCCATGCCTGACATCATCCTATGGACTACCTATAGGCCGATTCGTTGCTTGCGAGCATACAGCCCCTCGTCGTTCTGTTCCATTTTCTGCGTTTTCCGCAGACCGTTCCTTATTGCCTACCTACTCAGACAGACGGAGAATCCACCATGCTTACTCCTACATCTCCCACGCCTCTTGCATCCAGTCGACAGAACAAATTACCGCCTAGATAAAACAAATGGCCCCCGCGCCAGACGCATCCTCTTCTCCGCCCTCCGTGCTATGCAGTTCCTCAGGGTATCTTGGACGCCGCCAACAGGCTCACATGCGGGTACGGGTGAAATGCTGAACAGTGAGAGTTGCGCATGTATTCGTCATGCCTCCCTTCTCGTAACGGGAGGCAGTCGTGGCAGAAAGACAAAATGAGCCAGGCATGAATGGTATGGTAGCAAACGTAGTTCTCGCAATGACAAACGTCTCGCGAAAGCAGCGCAGCAATATCTGCAGCTGCAACAAGTCGTACAAGGACATCGGCCTCGACGGCAGACAAAATTTGTCGAGTCGTCGTAGAACCCTCCTGGGCAGTTTCCTTCGAAAATCTTCTTCTCTCTCGTACAACTCCGAATTGTTCCTCAGTCGATGCAGTCGGAGCCTCTGGACACCCTCGAGCTCAACCGACACGTCAAGGTCAGGCACGCCCCTCCCTCTAGAGGCGTCTTGGTCGCTTCTCGCGTTCGCTCGCCAGGCCACCCACTCCCTCTTCGCTTCGCCTCTTCCGCCCTCGATCATCTCTGGGCTCTCGTCGCTCCTCGGGAGCTCGGTTCCCTGCATCTCTCGGCTCTACATCTCTCGGCCCTACATCTCTCGGCCCTCCCCAGCCGCCTCTGTGGCCATTGCCGCCGCCACCGCTTCCTCCCATCCATTCTTCTCCTGGCCTGTTTCCTCCAAGTCCCTCCGGGTGATGCCGCGTCTCCCTTCCTCCCATCAGCTCTCGTCCACCCGAAGGAGGCGGGCCTAGCGCGTCTCTGCCGCCAACGTCTCGTCCCGATCGGCGAGGCTCGCGCTCTTGACCACCATCCTCTGTGCCCATCGCTCGTCTGTCGCGGTACTCGTTATGCTCCTTGGCTTCCCCTTCACGAGCCGGGCGTGGGCTGCGTTCCCGTTCTCGCTCGCGGCTGCTGCGTCGGGATGACCGGCCGAGCCGGTCAGATCTGCTCTCGCGCTCTCCACGGTGCTCCCGTCTTGCCTGGACGTCACCGCCGTTTGCCGGTCCCCAGTTGACCGGCTCCTGCCACATGACATCCTGACGCTCTTGACCCGGTGTCGTGGTTGGCGAGCCGCCGGTGAGTACCTGGGCATCCGAGTTGCCCAAGAGCTGTCGTGGCTGGCTCACTCGTGGTCCGCTGTTCCGGCCCATGTCCGGCATCGCCTGGGCTTGCTGAAGCATGTTGTTGATTCCAGCCAGCTGTCGCCTGCCCCCGCCGGTCCGGGACCGATCGCTTGATGAGGCTGGCCCCGTAGGCACGCCTGGTTCTGCCGGAGAGGGACCCATGCTGCCCGAGGGTGCCTGTCGCGGACCCGATGCATGTATATCACCAGCGCTTGCATGCCGGTTTTGGCTGGGTGGAGGTGGTGGGGGAGGCGGATGCGATGTGCTACCCATCTGGGCAAGCCGGTCAGGATGCACTCCTGTCGACGGGGTCATGTTTGCCGATGTAGGGGTTTGCATGTCTGGTCTAGGGCCAGTGGCTTGCTTCCTGTCCATGTGCGGACCTGCAGGTGGAGCTGAGGGCGTCGCGGGCCCTGCGCCGTGCTCGTAACCACGAGGACGGCTTCGTCCTGATGCAGGCCCGGTCGGCGGGAGCCTGTCTGGGGATGGCGCTCGTAGTGTTTCTGGCGCCCCAAAGCGGCCGTCTGGCCTGCCAGGGGTCGACGAGTGTGTTCCGTGACCTCCTCGAGTTGCGCTTCTGCCCCGGCCGCGGGGACCGGATGGGATGTCGGAACTCGATGGGACGGGGTTGAGCCGTCCGTAATTCTGGTCTTGATGCGGCATTCTGTGCTCAGGCTCCTGTCCACGAGGTCCTGCCCGATGGAAGGCTGGGGGATCACGCATCATGTCCATCGCGCCCCACTCTGCATCACGGTCGCCCGGCCGATCACTCCCGAAGTTGCTTCCAGGCAACGGTGACCTGTCACGGGGGTCCCTGCCAGGTCGCGGATCTTGAGGTCCTCGCGGGTCCTGAGTGAACGGACGGCCTTGCCGGTCGTCGTAGCCACCGGGAGGTCCATGCTCCGGGCCATGTCGACTGATTCGTCGCGGGGATGGCGGCCTGAGTCCTCGGTCTCGGCCATCATCCCTCGGGAGGCGACCTTGCGAGTTGTGGGCGACATTGCGATCCTCACCCAAGACAACACGATCGGGGTTGATAGTGTCTATGGCTTCGTTTGGTGCGGGTCGACGGCCTCTGGGTTGGCGATCCGCCTCCGGGCCACGGGCTGGTCGTTCTGAGCCTTCTTGGGCAAATAACGCCGCCCGCTCAGGGTTCATGGCAGGCTCCGGCGTTTCATTCACCGCAGGCGGGGGGCCCGATGGCTGGACTGGTGGTTCATTGTGACGATCCTGCATCCGGCCGCGTGCGTCGCGGTGCTGCCCTGGTCGGGGCGGCAAGTCCACGCGAGAGCCATCGCCGGGGCCATCGGCTCCTCGACGCTCGGGAAATTCGCGTGGTCGTCCCGGGCGATCCGGATCGGATGGTCTCGGCTCCCTGACGTCCCATGCTTCTCGAGGATCACGGCCGTCTCGTGGGCCACGGAGTTCGCCGCGGGAATCTTTACCATCCCTTCGATCATGTCCTCTCACCTGTGCATATCGCTCGGGTGGAACAGGGCCTGGCATTGGCACATCTGGTCGGCTTGGGAGGTTGTGCGTTGGGCGGTCCGGAAGCTTATGGGAGCGAGTGTCGGGTCTGCCCTGGGCAGGGCCAGATCTTGGGGTCGACGATCGAGATGGCCCGGCCGTCTCATCTCGCCTGACAGACGAGTCTCTGGCTGAGTCGGACAGCTTCGGGGGCAGGGATTCCTTGGGAGTGCCTGTGCTTGATCGCCCTTTGGCATCCTTGGCATCCCGTACTTCGCCGTCTTCTTCTTCCGCGGCATGTGTCTTGTTCGGGGCTGGCCTGTACTAGTGGTCAGAAATGCGATAATAACATCGCCGCGGACGATAGTGCTGGGAATGACGCGAGACATACTTCGCAACGTGTGGCCTGAAATCGGGAGCATTGGGACGCAGTTTAGAACCTTTGTCGGTATCTGAGTGAGGCCCAGCAGCCTTGAGATGATTGTCAGCACTTGTCTCGCCTCCACCCTCGAGGCCACTCACGGCGTTTGATCGGAAAGCCTGGACCATGACCCATTTGGACTTTCTCTTTTGCAACTCGGACATGGCGCCTTGTGCTGCAACAGACAAGTCAACACGGCCGCCTTGCTCGCTCTCCGGGGTGGCCTTTTTGGCCATCTCCAACGTCGATATTTTCTGCAGCTGTGCTGTAAACTGCGTGGCCATGAAATCCACGGCGGGGAAGTAATCCAAGACAGCCTTGAGAACCGTAATGGCGTTTCGGATGTGCATCCACTCCGAGCCGCCCAAGCACGTCTTGAGTGCCGTGTTAAGGTTCTTGTGCCAGCGGAAGAGCAAGTCTCTAAATTGCGCGTGCTGCACAAAGGTCTCGGGCTTTCCCTGCTCATTGACGGTGAGGACGAACCCGAGGCGAGGCTGGTCGCTGGGTCCTTTGCCCTCCTTGTCGTAGGCACCCAGGCGTACAGTGCCCTTGGCGGCCCTGGTGTCCTTTTCGTCGAGCACGGGCTCGTTCTTGTGCCATCGCGACAAGTCGTCCAGGATCAGTTTCAAGAACCGGCCCAGGTTTTCTGCTTCTCGAACGGTGCACGTGAAGATCAGAGTCCGCAGCCGGTTTGCGTTGAACAGGCGATCCAGCAAGGACATCAACTTGAAGACGGGTGCGTTGCAATCATGCAGAGCCTTGATGAACCTGTACGTATACTCTGCATCCGCCGGCGAAAGAAGGATGCGAGGCAGGAAGCATTGCTCGAGGAGCACGTCGGATATGCTGTCCGCCTTGACTGAGGAGTCAGGGAAAGATGTCTGGAACTGTTTCGTCAAGTAGAACTTCCACTTGGCTTTGCGGAGACCATGTTCGGCGAGCTCGTCAATCAGGTAGCCTTGGACGTCCATGATTTCCTTTCTCTTTTTTGCCTTTTGTTCCATGCCCCAACGGGACGGGTCGGTACGATCCTTACCAAGCGCTGACCACTCGCTCATAAGTCTGTTGCGTTCTTTGGTGTATATCTCTTCGGGAAAGCAGAGGTCTCCGAGCTGCAAGGCCCAGAACGTGGCATATAGTTCTGGGGTTATCTTCTGCCAGACCTCGGGACGCACAGCAGTTTGGACCGAGTCGATGATGGGCTGCAGTGCCGCAAAGGCAGTCCGCGACAGCGAGGAGTCATCGGGTTTCTTCAAAGGTTTTGGGTTAGTCGGATTCGTGACGGCGACTGGACCGGTTCCTACCTGGTGATCCTCGTTCTCGACGGCCCCTTGGGTTGCGGCACCATTCGTCACTGCGTTCTGGGGCTTCGCATCCGACATGCTCACATCGCCCTCCTTGTCAACGCCAGGCTTTCGAGCTTGCGACGCGTCTTTCTTGTCCTTTGTTGGCTGCCATGGAAACATCCGATGGGCGAGGCTCCCCCTACCAATGAGGAAGGCAAGATCTGTTTGCAAGCCAAAAGAACCCATGAGATCCGGGATGGATGGTACCATGGCGTCGAAAGCAGCGGGTTCGAGATTGCTCCAGAGGAAATCCAGATACTGGATCAGTGCCTGGTGGGAGTCGTCGACGATTGACGACAGGTACTTGATGTGTGCCTCGTCCTCTGGAATCTTGTAGCTCGCGACTTGCCGATATTGCGCAAGGTTGATGAGCAGCCGAGTAGCTAGCTTGGAATCCGAGAGCGCTTGAATTAGGCGACTAGAGCTCTTAACGCTGTCGAAACGCTTATCTTGCGCTCGGATCAGGGTGTGTTGCCGGAGCCATCGGCCGCCAGACATGGAGAGGATTTGGTAGTCCGTAAAGTCGGCCGCAGCGACCAGACCTCCCATGACTGAGATGAACTCCTTGAGGATGATGAGATCGGTCGAATTGCCCAGGAAGAGCTGTTGGTCGACGTATTTGAGGACCGGGACAGGGTTCAGGACGGAATATCGCTTGAAAACTTTGCCAGAAAACCTCGACAACGCCTGGAGCCACTTGCTGGTGGTAAGGGCATGGTCTTCTTGTGTGCGGCTTCGCGACTTCCCGAGAGAGTTCAGCAGCGACCACACTAGGACGTCGTACGAGAGGTCGGTGAAGTATTTGGCACACTCGACGAAAGCCTCGATCAAGTTGGAGTAGACCTCCAGCTGCTCGAACGCGACCTTAAAGACGATCCCCGGCGAGGCGTAGCTGGTCTTTGCCAACCGCTTGGCCATTTCACTCAAGTTGGTGAGCGAGACTCGCTTCATGGTAGCCTTGGTCTCAGATATAGATCGTGCAAACGCCGTCCGCATGGCTGGGAGCCGGGAAATCGAGCCTTCAAACCACTCTGCATACATGGCGTAGCGGGTAACCAGAGGATACTGTTTGACGAGCTCCCAGACGGCGCTGACAGCTGAGGCGTTTGCCTTTGTGTGGCTCAGGGCGGGCAGCAGGAGACGCCGCAAAAGATCTTGCCAACGAGCGCGATTCGAGTCTGACTTGTCGATGGCTAGGCTCTTGGCGCCGATGCTGGCAAGCTTGGTGACGAGAGACTCGTCCTTCCCAATGTTGACGCCGGAGAGGTTCAGAAAGGTGCCGCACAGAGTGAAGACGTCATCGACTGTCTGACAAACAGGGACGTTGTCCGCCCACTCATCCCAGTAGTAGCGATAGTTTTGGTTCTCGTTGGTATCGTACTTGTCGGGGAAGGGCCAGCGCCAGATCTTCCTCCCAGGCAGTCGGCTGAGCCGCACACTGCCCTTTGGCACGCCAGCCTGGTCGACGTCGGGCATGTTCTTGGTGGGGAACTCGGTCACGTTCACCGGCGATGGTCGACTGTCGGTGTACACCTTGTCAAGCGACACGTGGAGTATGCGGTGGATTCGTTCCAGGACGTCAGGAAAGACGTCGGGAATCCAAGGGAAGCGGCCAAGGATGAAGAGCGACTCGGGTATGGCGCCGATTGTCAATAGCTGGGTGAGAAGGGCGACCTTTTGCTCCAGCGGCTCTGGCAGCTTTTTCTTCACGTCTTCCTCGACCGCAGCCTTCTTCTGCTCGGCTTCAGTCTTCTTAGGTAGGTCTCGCCTGGAAGTGCTGGACGCCATAGGGTTGTCGTCGTCGCCTTGGGGAAGGGCGCCGGCCATGAGAAGGGCATTCATCTGCCCACCGCGGGCCTCGCGCTCGGCTATCTGCAACTTTTCCGCTTCTTGTTCGCGAACCCGCTCCATGTCGTTGTCCGCGGGCGAGAGGTGTGGGTAAAGATCGGTCAATGAGAGAAAGCCAATCTTGATGAGGAGGGCGGCAAGATATAGGAGGTTTGCAGGGAGGACATCAGCCTCGTCCCGCATGTCGGAGTTGTAGAAGAGAAGTTTGAAGCCGAGAAGCTGTGCGGCAACACGGTTTCCCAGCGCTGGGAGCGTCTTCGTCTCCCGAATCCAGGCCTGCTCGGCGTCTGCCACAGCATCTTCGCTGTCGTGGCCGTTGGTAATTTGGCTCTGTTGCAAGTGTCGGTCCGTGACTCGTCTCCCACCGAGCTCGTAAAAAGCGGCCAGATGCACCTCTCGAGCACGATCCCAGAAGGCGACGTCCCGCTCCAGCTTGAGGCGTGCATTCTTAGCCTCATCCTCGTCGCTCGTGTTCCACTGGGGGTAGTCGGGAAGTGCCCAGACCGGCAGGCCGCCGATAAATGAGGAGCCGTCGCTGAAACGTGCGGAGGGCCACCACGAACTGGTTCTCAAGAACTTGACGAAGAATTTGAACTGCTTGATCAAAACTGCTGCGGTCACGTCGAGAGTAACATCCAGCGCTCGGCCAACGTCCAGGTCAAAGGTGCCAATCAAAGCCTTGACCTTTTCGAAAGTCTTGCCCGGGGGTGGTGGGGGTATGCTGTTGGTGGAGAAGAGTTCGGTGATGAGCTTGGAGTAGCCCTCGGATTCTTCACGCAGCAAGTTGTAGTTTGCTTGCCGGTACAGGAGGTTGGTGGCTTGCCTGACGCCGAGTCTGGCAAAGTTGTCCCTGATCAAGCCCAGCTGCTGGAGCAGAGGCGCGTCGAGGACCTCGCGCATGAGTGCGGGGGAAACGCCAGTGGCCATGAGAAACTCGCGGAGAGCTGGCCGATACAAACCCGGGTCATTATCCATGACGATGGCCAGGGAGTCGAGGAACAGAGTGTGGGACGCAAACGCATCCGAATCCCCGATGGCGTCGGGCGTTTCCTCGCCCAGAATGGCCTTGACGCAGGCACCGGCATCGGCAGCGTCGAGTCTGGCTTCGACGACGGCGTGGATGAACTCTTGAAAGAGACTGGAGAGCTCGGTGATGTCCACATCCTCTCGCGACTGGATACCGTGCTGCATAATCTCCTGCCGCCCTCGCTCAGCCCAAGTGCGGACCTTTTCGTCTGTGAGGTTATCGTAGTGATAAGTGGACGGGGCCGGCGGCTGTGCAGCATCGGGGGGCGGTCTCATGGCCACGGGAGAGGCGGGCTGCTTCGCGGTGACTGGTGACGAGGGAGGTTTGGGTTGGTTCGGCGACGGCGGCTGAGCTTGGAAAGAGAAGTTCGCGCTGCGAGGCGGCGTGGGAGTGTGCTGGCCTTGCTGGATCTGCTGCGTTTGCGGATTCTGTCGGTAATTCGACGCACTCCGGCCAGGGCCATAGTTGGAGTCACGTCGATTGAAACCACCGCGATTCCCTCGGCCGCGACCGCCGCCTCTGCCTCCGCCGTCCTCTCGGTCGTGCTGGGCGAACGGCGTGTCTGTTGGACGGTGCGGCGAGGGCCTGCCCCCGTCGACTGAGGTGCGGTCGGTTCGCTTGCGCTTCGCAGGCATGATCTCGCCTGGTGGGTTTTGCGGCTCGCGAAGAAGTGGCTATATCATTTGCGGCAGAGTTGGCAGGGTGGTCGAAACGCAGGAGTCGAAGAGGTCGCGAGCGTGGCAGCCAGGGCCAGAGCTGACAGAGGGAGGAAGGCAGGAGAAAGCGGAGGGGCTTCACCACTCGAGGTGCAGAAAGGAGTGACGAGAAGGCAAAGGATCTCCGGGTTGTCGACAAAGCGATGCGAATGGAGGGACGCGAACGACGCGGAAACGGCCGAAAAGACCAGCTGAAGCTGCTCAGTATTCGGGCGATGCCTCTGCAACCAAGAGAAAAGCTGGATCCGATCGTCTAATCGCTGAGACAGGGTGTGGACGACGACGATGCACCGAGAGGCAGAGAGTGAAGAGAAGAAGCTCGCGTTCACTGGCATCCTTGCGTGGATCCACAGGTGAAGCTGCTCGGCGAGGGTGCACGGACCAGGTTGGGCCAGGCCAGGCTACGCTTCCTACTGTCTTATGTCACGCCAGAGCAGTTGAATGCCAGCATCACGTGATCTCGCGGCAGCGATTAACAGAGCGTGTCTGGCTGAGTCATCAGCAATTGAGTCTATGTTCCATTGGGAAGCCGAGAGATTGCGCCATTGCAAAGTTCATCTTGCAGAGCATCAGCAGTAGTGAGTCAAAGTCTGTTGGATTGGACTTTGGAGCATCTCACTCTACTCGCTTGGAGCGTTGTATCTGTTCTCAATCCTGCAATTTCGAGTGGCTTGGTTCCTCTACCTTTCACACGGCAGCCCTCAACTCGACACCGCTCCAACTCTCCGCAGTCGGCCATCGAAAGCCGCGAGGCATCGAGTGTCCGATGGCTCAAGACACCCCCGTCAATGGCGGCGCTCGGAAGCAATACGGTCAGTATTCATACATCTGTTTATTTTTTGACATGAATACACCATTCTGTCATTCCATATGCGAACCATATGGCTCAATGGACCCCGCCCCCGCCATGACGTGAGAAGACCCGTGGCTGAATACCTGCAAGAAAGAACGCAATCACAGCCTGAGAACCCTTTTGCGGTTCTCATCCCCGACCAGCAAATAGCATGCATCCCCGAGTTCACTCTTGAGTCGGGCATAACCCTTTACAATGTCCCGGTGGCATACACGACCAGGGGCAAGCTGTCTCCAGAGGGGGACAATGCCATGGTCATCTGCCACGCACTCACCGGCAGCGCTGATGTGAGCGACTGGTGGGGGCCACTGCTTGGGGGCCCAGGCCGGGTGTTTGACACGTCGAGGTTCTTCGTCGTTTGCATGAACAGCCTGGGCAGCCCCTACGGCACGGCCAGCCCGGTCACGGCCAAGGATGGTGATCACGAACAGGGTCGCTATGGCCCCGAGTTTCCGCTGACCACGATCCGAGACGATGTAAAGTGAGTTCACTATGGATGAGACTCCGAGACGCACAGCAAGTTGACACGTCTCAGCCTGCACAGGCTGCTCCTGGACGACTTGGGGGTGAAGCAGGTTGCCGCCGTGATAGGCGGGTCGCTGGGCGGCATGTTTGTCTTGGAGTGGGCGTACTTTGGCAAGGACTACATCCGGTGCATCGTGCCCATTGCCACTTCGAGTCGGCACAGCGCCTGGGGCATCAGCTGGGGCGAGGCGCAGCGGCAGAGCATCTACGCCGACCCAAAGTACGACGATGGGTACTATCCCTTCGACGACCCTCCGTCGGCGGGGTTGGGCGCGGCGCGCATGTCGGCGCTGTTGACTTATCGGAGTCGGAACTCGTTCGAGGCCCGCTTCGGGCGCAATATCCCGGATGCCTCCAAGGTCCAGACCATCCGCGAACGGCCCCGCCCCAGCACGCCGTCCGAGGCTCACTTTAACATCCACAACGATGGGCACAACGTGAAGCGCTCGGCGCTGTCTCGCAAGAACAGCGACTCCAGCACGTCGGTCAGCAGCAAGCCAGCCGCCGCGACGCCGACAGACTCTCCCGACCCGCAGTTCCATGGCCCGCAAAAGGGCGGCCTCACGGGGGGCGAGGCGCTGCCGACGTCGACGTACTTTTCGGCGCAGTCCTACCTGCGCTACCAAGGAGCCAAGTTTGTCAAGCGCTTCGATAGCAACTGCTACATAGCCATGACACGGAAGCTGGACACGCACGACGTGTCGCGGAACCGGGCAGCCACCATCGCCGAGGCCCTCGAGCTCATCGAGCAGCCGACGCTGGTGCTGGGCATCGAGAGCGACGGGCTCTTTACGATCGCAGAGCAGGAGGAGATTGCGCAGCACGTAAAGAATGCGCGGTTGGCGCGGATCGATAGCCCGGAGGGCCACGACGCCTTTCTGCTGCAGTTTGAGCAGGTCAACAACCACATCCTGGCGTTCCTCAAGGAGGTGCTGCCGGACATCATGAGCCGAGAAGGCGGTGCGACAGAGGAGGCCGGGGTAGGGCAGCTCACCAAGTCCAGCACGTTTGGCGAGGCTGAGGTGGAGGACATTACGGCTTGGTAATGGAGGAACAAGCCGAAATTCAGGTCGACATGGGAGTTTGGAAGCACATGCCGTACTCCGTACAGGGTTAGACGTCTCGACGCAATAGACTACGAGTATGGTTGCCGTTAACGAGCAAGACGGTCGGTAAGCTCTTCGTGATCACTGGATGCATGGCCCGCTGTCTCGGTAGCCGTATCATCCGTAGCGATGGCGAGGTTGAATAGGACGGGAATTGGTTATATCTCCACGAGCCATTTCTCAGTCGGAATGTTACAAAAGTCACGACGATATCCTGGTATCTGCGATGCGGCGATGCGGCTCATTTACGAGTACGCTCGCACGGTCCATGGGCAAGGACCAGGCGCTGTTTTATCGCTAGCATCTTGAGCTCTTGGTACGGCTTCTTGCTGGGAACGGACGGGACCCGTCAGGCCATGCGATTCATTGTGGTACGTAAACAGTGGGCCATCGAGACGCGGAATGATAGCGGAGGATACGGTTCGCCTCGGCAGGGCTGTCGTAATAGAGTGTCATGGTTGCATGGTAGGGTAGTAATGCCTTACGAAGCCAGCCAACGGCTGTCAAGTCCAAGTCATCACCTTGGGAATTACTTCGTACGAGTGGCCGCGAGGATACCTAGGAAACCTTGGAACCTTGGAACCAGACATCCAGCGCCGTGGTGGATGCGGCGAATGCGCCGTGCTGTTTCGGCAACGCTGGACCCGGCCGCGCCGTCAGTTCTCGCAGCCCAGGTCTCCATGCCCGACGCAAACTTTGGACCGGGATACCGGTTTCGGGACTTTGCAGGAGGCTGTGCAGCGAAAATAGCACGTGGGACCGGCCAGCAATATCCTGGAGCCAGGGGCCGAAACACGCATCTGGAGTCGCTGGGCAGACGAGTACGAGCACCTAGAGAAGAGCGCTCGACGATGGAGGTGTTGCCCAACGTGCGACCGACGGCGACCCAAAGCTGAGGTTCGAGTTGGCTGTGCTTGCTGCGATACAGCGGCGCGACCCTTGCTAGTGCTGCTGTTGGCCGCCGGCTCGACGATGGATGATGACGGCGATGGGAAGCTGATTTGATTGACGGGCCTGAAACTGGACACCCAACGCAAGCCAGCATCTACAGCGGGCTGAAGGGAGGGGCTGGCTGGCAGGGTTGGACCCAACCGCTGGACCTCCGGGCGGGAGAGACGTTCTGGAAGGACGCCAGAACCCGCTTCCCTGCTGGCGGCACCCACAGCAGGGCTCGAGTGGCCGCGATGGTGGTGCCAGCCCCTGTACCGTCTCCTCGGCGGGTGCGCACCAGGGCCACTAACGCAGGCACTGCAGCGCCTCGCGGGCCCGCATTGGTTGCTGGGTGCAGCACGTGCGGCAGGGCACCCCACCCGGCTCGCACTCTGACTTTCCGTGGGACCCATGGGCACCATGGCTGGCTGGCTTACTCGCTAGGTCGCTTCTTACCTATTTCCGCTGTCGAAGACAAAAGTGCGTGTAGCGAACGGGGGGGAGGAGTAGGCCGAAGACGTGCTACGGCCTGTACGAGTACGAGCACAGTCGGGCGACCTTGAGGGCCGCTTGGCTACCGACCTACCTATGGGGCACTGGGGCAGCGTCGCAGCAGTATCGTAATTGGCTCTGCAACCCCCGCTGCGCGCCCTGCCGCTTGTCACGACTCACTACCCGAGGTGGTTATCGCCCGGGTTACCTTGCACTTACCTACTAAGGTACACTTTATTATCGGCGCACCTTGCGTCTACCCGAAACGCAACTCTGTCACATCCATCCTCCGGGCTCAGCGAACAGCGACCGACCCTCTCGACTGCGGCACGCGGGAGACGCAGACGTCGCGATACCTTCTCGTCGCTGGTGCCGGTGCGCCTCTGCTCTTGCGCTTGGATCATCCAGCATCACACGACGACGAGTGGACCGGAGATATCGGAACCGCTCCGTCGCCGGTCGTCGACCGCCAGCCCTACACACAGCGTTGCCGACGACACTGCTCTGTGACGCTGCTCTGTGCCACGGCGAGGCAGCGCAACGCCCGCCCGCGACACCGAGCCGACCGTCTCCCTCGCCCATGTTGTCACCAGAGGACCCGGACAGCCCTCGCTGCTGATCGCCTCGCATCGCCTCGCAACCATGGCGGGCTCCGTCGACGAGATGTTGCCTCCGCTCATGGCGCCCGGCAACCGCGAGCGCACCCTCGGCGGGAACCGCGCCTTTCACAACTTCTACAACGACTACTCCCACATACCCGACCCGAATCTGCGCCGACGACTGGCTCTGTCCGAGATTGACAAGGTCCCCTTCGGCCTGTACCGTACGTTGTCCCCCGCCAGTGTCCCACTGGAGGTGCCTCCCTCGATCGGCGGATGGATGGATGGACGGATGGACCCTCAGGTGCTAATTTGCGCAGATGTCCGCGCTGTGCTGGTCGCCGGCGTCGGCTTCCTCCTCGACTCCTACGACATCTTCGCCATCAACTTCGTCACGACGCTGCTGGGCATGGTCTTCTGGAGCGGCGACGAAAATCAAGACGGCTACGGAGGAAACGGTGGCATCTTGCCCGACTCCACGAACCAGGCCCTCAAGGGATCGACCAGTGCCGGCATCGTCATCGGCATGATCGTTTTTGGATGGCTGGCGGAGTGAGTTGATTCCATCTCTTCACAGCTCGGGACCTGTGCTGACCATGTCCAGTGCCATTGGCCGCCGACGCATGTACGGCATCGAACTCGCCATCATCATATTCGGCACCTTTAGCTGCGCGCTGGTATCCTCTAGCCCCTCCGTCAGCGCCTCTGGCCTCTTGATCTTCTGGCGTGTCCTGATGGTGAGCACCGGATTGCCCGGACTGCATCTTGCGGGGAGTTGCTGACAGCAAACAGGGCATCGGCATCGGGGGCGACTATCCCCTTTCATCCGTCATCACGTCCGAGTGAGTACCCATTCGCGCGCCGTGCTGAACCGCAACTGACGACCATCAGATTCGCCCCGACTCGCTGGCGAGGAGCCATGATGGCCGCCGTCTTCTCTATGCAGGGCTTTGGGCTGCTCATGTCTGCCATCGTCGCGCTCATCACCACCGTGGCATTCAAGGAATCATACATCCATATCAAGGACGAGACGACGTGTGATGCGGCATGCCGGGTCGCGGCAGATCGATCGTGGCGCATTATTGTGGGCGTCGGTGCCATCCCTGCATGCCTTGCCTTGTACTACCGCATCACCATTCCCGAGACTCCCCGGTACACCTTTGACGTGCAGCACGACGTGGAAAAGGCCGACGCCGACATCCGAGCCTACGTGCAGAGCAAGTCCGCGGGCGAGTACGAGAGCAACCGCAATTCGAGGTCCCGCGTTTCCGAGACGCTGCTCAACGTCCCGCGGGCATCGTGGTCCGACGTGTTTGCCTACTTTGGCGAGTGGAAGAATCTCAAGGTGCTCATCGGGACCACCATGTCTTGGTTCTTCCTGGTGCGTCATCCCTACCCCTCGTGCAGGATCCATGATGGATTGCTGACACGCATCTAGGACCTGGCTTTTTATGGCCTCGGATTAAACCACACCATTGTGCTCCATGCCATTGGGTACGCCAGCGGAAACACGCTGTACAACAAACTGTACAACCAGGCCGTCGGCATGATCATCCTTGCCTGTGCCGGCTCCATCCCCGGCTATTGGACAGCCGTCTTCACGATCGATACCATTGGCCGCAAGCCTCTGCAGGTCTTTGGCTTCCTGCTCTTGACCGTCATCTTTTGCATACTGGGATTCAAGCTCCATAGCCTGAGCGAGGGAGCCCTGCTGGCGCTGTACATAATCGGACAGTTCCTCTTCAATGCAGGCCCAAACACCACCACCTTTGTGGTTCCGGGAGAGTGCTTCCCGACGCGGTACCGGTCGACCGGCCACGGGCTGTCGGCGGCCGTGGGCAAGATCGGCGCCATCGTCGCGCAGGGCATCAGCATCCCCCTGCTGAAGCGAGAATCGGGCACGGCATGCGTTGGCAACGACTGCTCGCCACACCTCGACCGCCTGCTGAAGCTGTTTGCCCTCTTCATGCTCCTGGGGACCCTCGTCTCGCTGCTCATCCCAGAGACCAAGGGGGTGACGCTGGAGGAGTTGTCGGGCGAGTCCAGGACGAGCTACAATGCGGGGTGCAACGGAAGCATCAGCCTCGCGTCACCAAAGCTGCGCGCGTGGAACCCTTTCCACGGCGGACAGCCGGCGGGGTTCTTCTATCCGCGAACACACACGAGCACGTTTGCCAGCGGCCGCCGAGAGCCCCGGATGGGCATCATGGCATCGCCGGACTCGGTGGCGGAGAATGCGCGGCAGCAAAAGTCGCGTTTCTGGAGGCGAAGCCGAAAGTCTCGAATCAGCAGCGACGGGACCAACGAGATCGCGCTCAGGAGCCGCAGCCCGAGGCCAAACGGCAACGGGGACGGCGGATCCGCGGATGGCGCGGCGAGCACGACGAGCCAGACGATGCTGCACCAGCAGCAATTGCCGACGTGGGGAGCGGGCTGGGGCAGAATCGACCGAGGCGGGCCGCCACCCCTGTCGGAAAACATGCAGCTGCAGGACGTGGGCAGTCTGCTGCGGCCAGTGTAGGGCGCCGCATATGCATTTGGCGACGAGATGATGATGCCGGCGTTGGGTTACGCATATTGACTTTGTTCCGGCGCTGGGAGAGGCACATTGGAATTGGAACGGGCACTGTTACTAGACGATGATACCTCTTGTGGAATTTTGGGACCTGCGTCTGGACGACGCGGCTTGTTAGACTCGAGGGGGGACGACGCATGCGCACACGGCCGAAGGGGCCATGGATGAATATATGAGCAGGACGAGACTATCGTCCGAGATGGAGCTGCCCGTCGTGCACGCCTCGATCCGTCACGCACAAGTGGGACGGAGCCAAGCGTGGTGTGTGCAGTCGATTCTGGTTGCGATATCCAAGTTGCGAAACAGCAAGTAAAAGACAAAAGGTCCCCCAAGAATTCAAAGTTGCTTGCCTTGTGCTCGAGCAGAATCGACAATCCACCGAGCGGCTCGGCTCGTTCCGTTAGTCCCGCCCTCGGCCCGGCGTCACGGCCTGTCGTTTATGTCCACACGACGCGGTCGTCGCTCAGCCTACGCCACGGCATCAGCCCCCGCGATGCAAGCACGACGGGACGCAGAGACGGGGATATAAAAAGGGGCCGCCGACGACAACCACTACTCACAGGAGCACTCGCGGCAGGTGTCCATGGCGTCGGACTGGAAGCTGCCGTCGTGGGTGCAGCCGGAGTGGACGTTGGAGGCGTGGCAGAAGGCGTTGACGCGGTCGGGGCAGTAGAAGCGGCGGCCCGAGTCGATGGCCGTGGCCTGGGCGGCCTGCTGCGCGGGGGCCGGGAGGGCGGAGGAGAGGGCGACGAGGAGGGCGACAAGGGCGACGGACTGTGACGGTTGGATTCACTTACACGGCCGGGCGGGGGGGTGCGGCAGGCGACGTACCTTCATCGTGGACGGATCGGGATACGGAGCGCGGAGAAGTGAGACGATCTCGTCGAGTGGATATGTACAGAGTATACGGGGTATGGAGGATACGGTTCTCGCGGCGACGCTGGGTGATATACTCACTGCCGTGTCAACGAGGCCGACCCAGGGCCGCGGAACCCGCACGCTTTATCTATCCCACATCCCTTGCCCTTCCCCAGCCGGCGGTGTCTGAGCCCGGGGGGAATGCGCGCACGTAGCCGTACGGGACGCTGGCGCCGTCTGGAAGACGACGCTGTGCAAGGGCGGGAGATTGGCAGTGTCTCGGACCGCGGGCGTGTCGGGGCGGCGCCCACGGGGACGCGGACGGACAGCGGGCGTTTGCCTCGTGCATGATGGAGCGGCGTCTGTTTGCTGCGCGGGTCTGGGCCCGACGGGGCTCGTAGTCCGCGCGTGTTTCGCGGGCTGGAGGGGATCGGGAGGAGTCAGGAGAGGATGGCGATGAGGATGGCGATGAGGACGGCGATGAGGACGGCGAGAGATGTCATTGCCTGTCTCGGACCCAGGCGCTCCAGCCCGGCGTCCAGGAATGCGCCCAGTCCCGTCGCGGCCTCGCCTCGAGCGCCGACGAGCCTTTTCGACGCCTAGCCCCGTCTATAAATAACCCGCAAGAAGAAAGCGGCCGTCTCGAACCCATTTAAAGGTACGTGCATCACGCAGGGCCGCCGCCCGCCGAGACAGGTCTCACCCGCCCCAGCGCCCTCGGGGACGGGAGCAGCAGCACATCGTCCGCGGCTTGCGCCGTGGCGAACGGAACTCGCGAGGGGAGACGAGCGGCGGAGTTGGGCATCTGCCGGGCAACGTGCCGGGCGCTGGGTGTTGCCTGATCTGGAGTACGTTGTCTGTTGGTGGCTCGGCTCGCGCTGGCTGGGTTTGGGGGATGGCGCCGTTGGAGTTGTTGGTGTCACCGCGGTTGTGCGACGGTACCCTCGTGGCCGCTGTCGAGACCGAGTCCGCAACGGCTGGTAAATTACACAATGCCGTACCGAGTACGGATTACTCGTACAGGGCCAGCACCCAGCCGCGTCGCGCGACGGAGCGCGCCAGCAATTTCGAACAGCTAGTCCGTCCTGTAATAGAAAATAAAGGCATTGATTGCTCCGCTGGGCCGCGCACTGAGCCACGCACGCATGCCTGGGGCGCCGAGCAAGGTCCGCAACTCAGCTGCCGAACCAGGGAGTCGCAAGCATGCTCTATTATGGGCGCGCTTCGCTTCCTCTGCCCCGTAGTGTCCTATTTCTTCATACTCGGGCACATCCAAGTACAGTAGTGGGTATAACCATCGTACCATGCTCCCGCGGCATCCCACAGCGCTGAAGAGCTTTCTAGGCAATGTTCGGAGCTGCCACCGACATCCCGTACAACTGCCTCGCCTGCGTTTCGGTCGGTAGCTCAACCGGAACGTTGCTTATCGGCTGTGATGGCAGCTCCTGTGGAATGAAATGCGGGTAGCCTTGAGAGGGCCATCCAACTTCAGCCTCCTTGAACGATGGTAGCCTTCCTCTTTCTCCCTCTACCGTGGGACCCTCTGCTTTGTTCCGCCTCCGCCGCCGTACCAGACACCACCAAAGCACGCCGAGACTGATGCCTGCTGCTGCTACTCCACCGACAACGATGCCGGCGATCGCACCGGAAGAGAGTGAAGATGCCGAAGAGTCATTGCCGGCCCCCTGCCCGTCTCCACTCTGCTTGCCATCCTGGTTGCCTCCCGAGTCTGGTCGCAGTGGTGTCGTTGGGATAGTCGCGCAGCTCTCGGTAGCTGAGACGACCTCATTCTTCTTGTTGACAGGGACTAGGTTTTCGTCTGAAGTTGGGTTTGCTTGCCAGAGCGTGAACTGGTTCGCATCGCGGTTGAGCAGCAGATATGCACTGGTGAAGAAATACCGGCCGAGAACTGGCAACAGAGTCGCGGTCGTGTCTTGCAGGGAATTTATGCGTAGCACGGGCCGCGAAGAGTTGACAGCTAAATCTCCCTTGTCGTCGATGTACCGCTCGGGCACGATGAGTTGGTGGTTGGGTATCTTGACCTGGAAGTCATTGTCGAGCGTGAAGGTCAGGTCGCCTGTGAATCTATCCGAAGTCAGCAGGCGCTCAACGCGAAAGGACCGCAAGCTGCATGCTTACAGTGGCATCGACGGGTTGAGAATCACATTCCACCAATCTACTCCCGTAGTCCGGCTCCACTCATGGTTTCCAATCGCATCCAGCAAATTCTGAAAGTAAGGCTTGCGAGGCATGTCCATGAGGCAGGGGCGCTCAGGAATGAGGCAAGCCAACAGGAGCGTGCCTCCGTTATCCTTTGGAAAGATGGAAGCATCTGTTCCGTTGGAAAAGTTGAGGACAATGTCTTTGATAGGTACAGTCATTCTCGTGTGACAGTCCCGTCGGCCCGAAAGCTGCTGGGTACGGCCGTTACCGTACGTCTTTGCCTTGTCATAGCCTCCCAGGACGAAGGAACCCTTCGTCTGATCTCTGTCAAGCGCGCCATCTAACCCCCAATAGTAGCCAAGGGAGTCAGACGCGATGCGTCCAGCTTTGCGGCATGCGTCGATGAGGGTAGAGCCGGGTCCCATCCCGATGATGTTCTGAGGGTCGTATCCTTGTGTGTCCCAATCCTTGTACTCCTTTGGATTCGCCATTGGAAAGGCACGCAGGCTATTGTTACCGCCAAGATCCAATGTTTCGGTAAAAATGTCGTACGTCTTTGAGCTCCACAGGTCTGGAGGCGGCTTGCCGGAGGAAGAAGTAAGCGTGCCTTTGGAGTCTGATTGGTCTCGGTATACACCACCTCGGAAAGTGATACAAGCATCGTTGGACTTGGTGAGTTGCCGGGAGTCGCACTTCGCACCGTACAGGAAGGTGTTGTTGTTGTCCCTGGCAGTGTTTATTAGCGTCCGCTCACGGTCCCTCGAGGATAAGGTTGAGACTCATTGCTTACCATTTAGGCAGGAAAGAAAACCCCTGCTGCGGGTTTCCGACCTTTAAGGAAACACCACGCCGGAACTTGCCATTCGACAAGGTGACATTGACAAGTGGCAGTGACACCGGGCCAGTCACGCAGTCTTGAGCCGCCACCCACAACACCAGAGACAAGACGATGAGAGTCGCTTTTGAGGGCATGTTGGATCGCCACACGAGAGACAATTCGTTTCTTGTCTTCCCGCACGCAATCGCACTTGACGTGAAGTGGACAATTTCACGCAAGAGTTGAACGCGTACCAGCAAGAGACGAGCGAGAATGAGAGAGGCAGGGACTTGCTCAGGTTATCCTGCCGCGGAGCCATCAAACACCCAAACGTCCTTGCCTCGGGCAGCTGGCCCAGGGAACTGTGCTCCGCCAATCACTCAGAGGGGGGCATGCAAGCGGGCGTCAAGCAAACATTCGGGGCGCGTTTATATCTGCAATCGTACGGTCTTCGCTGCAATTCTCCTGCAGAAGGCTTGGCGACGGAGTCGGAACCTGGCCGACTCTTCACTCCGGCCATGGAGTCTATGTCCGCGGGTAGGTAGCTCCATAACGCCAGGGTTGTTGGTTACCTGCTCAAGCACAGCGGCCCAGTTGGAATCGGGGGTGCTCACCATCCGTCAGCTCAGAAAGCTACTTTGGCGCTGGTTCCTGTTTGCACGGGTGGGGCGGGCGGCACCAGGCAAGTACTACTCATTGGCGATTTTGCCTCTGTTGGTCGTTAACTTAGACGCGCATGACAGTTGACGGCCCGTGTACCCCGTGTGCTTGACATTGGGCTGAAAATTCGTGTAAGCAACCAATACGGAGTATGGAGTAATTCGTAGGTTCCATCGAATACGGGGGATGCATACAGGGGCATTACCCGCCTGTGACCCAGCATGATGATTACGTTCCTCGCCGCTTTAGCTAATGATCCCGTCTGCTCCAATCCCCACTGCACATAATCTCTGCCATCATCATCATCATCACCACTTGACGATTTACCTTCTGTCCAACTCGTTCTCCCATGGCCAGTTAAGCATGCTTCTCTGCGCCTACAGACGCTATCCGGCGTGGGTGAGAGCGCTGGTAGTGCTCGTGGTTCTGCTGTTGCTGCTGTCGCAGTCATACGGTCGATTCGGCGCCGGTTTCACGGCTCATCACCCGGCGCCCGGCCCCGGAAGCCCGTCTCCGAACGCAGCTCCCGACTTGCCCGACGACTACTACCTCGCCACCGCCCCCGAGACACCCTGGTGCCAGGACAGGTTCGGCACGCGGCACCTCGAGAATGCCCGTGATTTCTCCGTCTCGTTTTGCAGCGACGAGTCTGCCTCGCGCCTCACCTGCTTCCTCTCCAGCACCGCCCCCCCGCGCGTCGACGCCATGTGCTACGGGCAGCGTGCCGTCTTCGACGAGTCGCGCCGCCAGTTCCGTCTGGGGTGCGACCCGAGGCCGCTCACGCCGGACGAGGCGGCCAGGAGAGTGCCCGCTGTGCCCCACGGCCTCCCGCGGTATTGGTACGAAACGGGCCCCGGGGTGATCATGGACCAGGCCGTCCTGCTGGACAAGACGGCGTCTCCGGGGCGGTCGCGGAGAACCACGATCCTCTTGAAGCGCGAGGGCATGAGCAACCCGTGGCACTCGCTCATGGAGATTATGAGTCTCTCCTGGAGTCTCGACGTGCTTCAAATGAGCCCTGACGCCCAGACCGGGGAGCCCTTCTTGACGGCAACGGCCGGGGCGACGACGCAGGTTGTCCTCGCAGACACGCACGGCGACGGCCCCTTTATCGACCTGTGGAGGCTCTTCGCCAAGATGCCGATCCGCCGCATCCAGGACCTCAACGCGTCGGAGCCCGTGTCCGACATCATCATCCCCTTTGCCGGGGGGAGCAACACCCTGTGGCAAGGGGACTGGGAGGACCTGCTGTGTCGGGATTCCTCCCTCGTCAAGACGTTTGCGTCCCGCGCCCTCGCCCTCTACGACGTGGCCACGCCCGTCAAAGACGACGACGAGGTCATAGTCACGTATATCCGTCGCACGACTACCCGAAAACTCCTGGGCGAGGACGCGCACATGGAAGCGCTGAGAAAAGCGATCCCCCACATGAAGTTCGATGTCGTCGACTTTGCCGCCATCTCGTTTGCCGAGCAGCTCAAGATCGTCCGCGGGACGGACCTGTTGATGGGCGTCCACGGCGCGGGCCTCACGCACCTCATGTTCCTGCAGCCCGGGTCGGCCCTCCTCGAGATCAGCCCCGAGGGGTTCCAGCACAAGGGGTTCCGCAACCTCGCGCAGATGATGGGCGTTGGCTACTTCCGGGCGCACACCAAGATGCACGGCGATGCTTCGGGCGACAAGCAGTGGCAGTTTGATGACGTCGAGATGGACCAACAGCGGCTGATAGACCTGGTCAACTATGGGGTGAGAAGTCTGTACAACAGTGGGAAGAAGAGCTATGACATACTATGATCGCATACCCCGGGTGGCCTGTGTTGGGATGTACCATATGATAGAGTATAGGCGGGTTCTCGCGAAAAGAGCGGCGCTTTCGGCGTGTTATTAAGAGTCACTGGGGCGTTTGGTGGCTCAAGTGGAAAACGTCCGGTTTGGGTTTCTTCGGACCTTAGTACGTCTCTCCTTGTGCAGATATTGCACAGTGCAGAGCCATGTTCTCAGAAAAAGTGCTTCCGGACTGACTCTTCACCTTCATTGGCCACAAGGCCAGGGACGAGACAGGCTGGGCCTCTGGCCTTGTGTCGACATCGTCCAGATCGCCGTCGCTACATTCGGTATTGCTTGCATCACATCGTCACCTCTGGTATCACCATCGCTGTCTGCTGCGTCATCCAATTGCGAGTCAGAATTCGCCGATTCGGAACCGTGTCAGGCGCCGAAACATGTCTAGAGGACAATAGTCTGGTTCTATTAATAACGGAGGGATGCCACGCCGGCTCAGAAGGGGCTGTCGAATGCCTGTAGTCATAGTCAGATGGTGAGTCCTGGAATGCATTCATGCAAGGGAGGCCACTTAGACGCCGAGTGTGGCATAAATATATTGCCGATTCACTATCCGAAGTATCGGGTAGCGATACAGCCGCTGCCGCCACATCACTCTCATGAAACCATCGATACGTCGCCAGGCTACAAAGGGTTTTCTAGCAACCTTCATCTTCTCCCAGTTCCGTTCCCTTACATACTTCATGGTATCGTTTCGGATCAATTATCGGCCGGATTCCTGTAAGTCGCACAAGTTCGACCACTCGCCCCGCGCCCCTTCTCGCATAAAGCGTCTGGCGATCTTGCCAGCGAGAAAGTTTCGTGTATCCAGCGGGAAGTCCTCGACGGTGTACTTGCGCGCTCTTGAAAATGATTTGCCGAGGTTTGGACACAAGAAACAACATGGACAATGAGATGCATCATCCAGGGCGAGCCAAGCGTGCATTTCCCTCAGTCGTCGTCCTCCCACCCCCCTTCCCGGTCCGAGCCCGGCTCCACCTCCACCGTCGTCCCCAGCGCCTCCTTGCCCTGCCGGATCATGTCCTGCAGCCGCTTGTTGAACGCCGCGATGCGCACGTCGGCGTCGCGGTCCTCCAGCTTCCGCCGCGCGGCGAGCTTCTTGGCCTCGGCGTCGAGTCGCGGGCTGGCGTCGAGGGCGTTGGCGGCGCCGGACCCCCCCGCGCGGCTCGACGCCGTGGACGCGTTGCTGTGCGTCCGCCGGTGCGAGAGCGATGGGTGGCCTGGCGAGGGGTTGGCCGAGCGCCGGCGGGAGTGGCCGTGGGAGGTGGGCGCGGCGGTGCTCGTGGCCATTGGAGCCGCTCGGCTGGCGGACTTGGTGGGCGACGGGGGCCGGGGCGAGGCAAAGGAGGCAGACGAGGCGGGGCGAGGGGGGACATGGATGGGAGGAGTGGCGGCAAAGGCGTTGAGGCGGTTCGAGTAGCGACGTGGAGTGCCCTCCGAGGCAGATGCGCCGGTGGCGTTGCGCGAGCTGGGCGTGCTTATGCGGCGGCCCGTGGTGACGGCCGGCCCCTGGTTGCGGTTCCGGGGCGACGGCCGGGGCAAAGCCGACTGTCGCCGGGGCGTCGAGCCGTCGGCCCCCGTCCGGGGCTCCTTGACCATGACCCAGTTCCGGCCCAGCTCGTCTGCCGGCCCCGTCTGTCTGCGCTTCGCCGCCGGAGTCGAGGGCGTAGACGGCCTCGAGTCGATATAAGCCTCCTCCGCCACGCCCGGGTAGTCGTGGTAGTCGCCCTGCGGGAAGTACCCCGGTATGCGGCGCTCGTGGGCATCGTAGTCGCACGGGGGCGCATCCGGCAGCATTCCTCCGTCCGCGGCGCCTATCCCGTAAGCCTGTCCGCCGCCGGCATAGAAGCCCTTGAAGGCGCCGGCCTTGCAGAACTCCCACACCTTGCCGACGACGCCGCCGATGGTGCTAAAGGCAACGGCGCCCCAGGGACGCGCCGACGAGGGCCCGGCGGGCAGGGCGAAGAGCGGCGTGGGGCGGCCGAGGCCCGACGTGTCCACGTCGACGTCCTCCCGCGGGCGCTTCGAGCCCAGCACCCGGCGGTAGTTGGAGTCGGAGTACATGCTCTCGCCGAGGACGCCCGCGTCGCCGTCGTCAAGCCCGCCGCCGCCGCCGTGGGGCGTGTCCAGCTGCCCGGCGAGCGTGTACGCGCGGCCGAACATCGGGGCGGGCGTAGCCAGCGCGGCGTCATCACGGTGGTGATGGTGGTGATGGTCGAGCCCGGGGCCCGACTCGTAGAAGTGCCGCCCGTCGTGCGCGTGAAACGACCCGTCGTGGCGGTTCCGCTTGCGCTTCGGCGTCGAGGCGTCGACGACGGCGGGCGCGGGCCGGGCGGCGGGTAGATACCCGGAGCTCGAGGCCGGCGAGGCCGGCGGGCGGAAGAGGCCCTGGTGGATGCCCTCGGCGTGGAACGCGCCGGGCATGTGGAAGCCCGACGAGAAGGTCATGTCTCGGGCGGACGGCGATGGCGATGGCGATGAGTTGGCGGATGCCGGAATGCGGCGGCGGTACCGGCACGCGGTCTGGAGCTATTCGCGAGAGGGCAAGCCGGGCCTCAGTCGCAGGCGAGACACATGGCCCGTCCGAGGAGCGCGGTTGCTGGCAAGTTGCGTGGCAGGATTCGGCTGCAGCTGGCGTGGCTGTGACACCCTCCGCCCGATGTCGCCAGTCGAGTGGCAGCGGGAGGTCACGACCCCAAGATGTCTCGTGACTGGGCACGCGCAGCGTAGATCGGCGTCGTCCTCGCGACCGCAGCACCGCCTCGACCAGCCAGGCGGGTGTATCTTGAGGGTGAAGCCCTCGGAGGATATAGCTGGGGGATGCGAGTCGAACACGGCCGTTGTGATGTCGCTGCTCAGCGCTGCAGTCAGGCCGGTCCGCTTCTTCCCTAGTGAGACGACACGGAGGCCCTGCGCCGCCGCAAGCTGGAGCGTGTGCTGTCTGGTGAGATTCGTCGAGACGAGGCTATGATATCCTGAGCCTTGCGATGTCGCGATCGAATGGGACGTGGGCTGGAATGGATCACGGTGCCGCTGAGGTCGGAGCTTGGAGCCGTGTTTGGTATTTGGTGGGGGCATCGCAGAAGCCTGTTGGGGCGCTGGTGCTCCACTGGCGTCGATCCGCGGGTCTGGCGTCGAGGCCGTTGCCAGGGGTGATGGCACTAACACGGCACACCAGAGGAAGAACACTCCAGCCAGCTGGTTATGATACCGCCGTGTCTTGTTCTAGATGGTCGTCGTGGTGTCTTTGAGTTTGAATTTTGCGTGTCTCCAACCACGTAAAGGGAGAACACGATACATCCATGACCCATAACTGGCGCCAATGTACGAACACTTGAGCAAATCTATCCGTCGTCCGCCTGCCCTCGATCCCGTGTGGGACCATGATATCGCCGTATTCCCATGTGCTTGCGAAAAGTCTCTTGCCAAATCCTGCCAAAGTCCTGCCCGTTCCCAGTCGTCCCCGTGCCGTCAAACGCCACCACGGCCATCGCATCACCCCCGGTTGTAGTAGGCATCCTGCTGGACGCTCCTCTCGCCCGTGACGCCGCCCTCCTCGCCCCTCTCGCCGTGGACGTGCGCGACGCTGCCCCAGAAGCGCTCGCGCTCGCCCAGCAGCTCGTCGGCCCAGGCGCGCGTCTCGGGCAGCGTCATCTTGCGGGCCACGTACGCGAACTCGCCCAGGTCGAGCGCGCCGCCGCCGCGCTTCTCGTACTCGACCATCTGCAGCAGCAGCTCCATCTTGTCGACGTCGTGCACGAAATGGCTGTCGAGCGTCTGCGAGTCCTCGTACTCCTGCCAGATGGCGCGCATCTCGGCTCCCGCGGCGCCGCCCGCGACGCCGCCGAGCAGCGCCGTGGTGAGGAAGTCCATCGTCTCGGCCTCGCGGCGGTTCTTCTCGGGCTTGGCGACGCCGTCGACGGGCGTGATGTCGCCGACGAGCAGCTCGGCCATGTCGTGGATCAGGCACATCTTGATGCACTTGGGGAGGTCGAGGCGAGGCGCGAGCGAGGGCGGCGCGAACATGGAGATGAGCGACATGCGGTACATGTGGTCGGCGATGGACTCGCCCCTGAGCCGGGTTAGCAGACGTGACGACGAGCCGGACGTTGGGGTGTCTGGTCGGAGCCCACCTCTCGATGCCGAAGCGCCGCCAGCCCTCGCGCTTGGTCGTCTTGAGCCGCTCGAGCATGTGGAAGAAGGCCAGCGGCGAGCTGGACCCCTGGGCCGGGGCGTCGCCCGGTATCGTCTCGAGGACCTTGTCGACGGACCACGGCTCCGAGACCTTGGCCATGGGCGTGAACCCGAGGTCTGCGGGGGGGGTATTAGCCGGAATGGCACCTCCTCTGCGCTGCGGTGCGTGCTCACTGGCGATGTCGGGCTTGGAGCCGTCGGTGTGCTCCGTCTGCGAGCCCATGATTGCGGCGGTGGCGTTTGCAGGGTCTTGTCTTGGATGTCGGGGATTCGTCGGGGTCGTTGGAGAGGGAGGAGGAGAGAGGAGGAGGAAAGAGGGTAGCGTACAGCGTCCGCAGCACAGTCAACGCATGAACGGGCAGAAGCAAACGGGGACTGAATGCGCTTGCGTATCGAGTACTCGTATAGACTCCTCGTTGCACCGTTGAAAACCAACAACAAACGGCGACAATGGCGGCACACCCGAAAGCGGCCAATGCGCCAATGCTAGCGCTACCGATGGTCAGCGCCCCACTATCCAACCAAGCCAACCACCTACCCTGCACCCCATTAATAATAGTACGGGCCTCGAATATGCGCTTGTACGCGATTCAGGGGCTACCGCTGAAATCACCAGCAATAGGGAACCAACGTACTTCGTAATGTACGATGGTTTATGCCATCACTTGAGAACTTCGTCAGTGGATAATCCACGAGAACTCACCTCGCATTCTCGCTCCGCCTGGAATCTCCAAGCCCCGACCTCGACAACCTCTGTTGTCCGAGCCGCAGGGCCTCCGTAGCAGGGCTGCCCCATCATGGCGGTGCCAGAGCCCTCGCAGCTCCTCCACATCTCGGCCGAAAAAGCCTCGGCGGCCGCGACGGACGGCGGCACCCGGCGCCGGCGCACGGGCAGCAGGTCCAGC
>JALHCA010000715.1:0-14213 GCA_024340505.1 Tolypocladium nubicola | reverse complement strand
CAAATATTACAAACAAACAAATATGGCTTGATATTCTGTCAAATCAAACAAATATGAGCCCGGATTTGATTTGTTTGATTTGAGGGCAGCGCTGGCGCTCAGCCAGGGCTACGGCTACGGCATCGTCCTCGGCGTGGGCTTTGCCTTTGCCGTCTTCATGGTGAGAGCCATACAGAACCCGTGCGCAGTGCTCCCTCGGCTGACGCGCCGCAGATCTCCCTCACCCACATCCTCAAGCGCTTCAACAACGAGGTGCAGACGTCCGAGATGTTCAACACGGCCGGGCGCACCATGAAGTCGGGCCTCGTGGCCTCGGCCGTCGTCTCGTCGTGGACGTGGGCGGCGACGCTGCTGCAGAGCTCGGGCGTGTGCTACCGCTACGGCGTCTCCGGGCCCTTCTGGTACGCGTCGGGCGCGACGGTGCAGATCCTGCTGTTCGCGACGCTGGCCATCACGCTCAAGAAGCGCGCGCCCAACGCGCACACGTTCCTCGAGGCCATCAAGGCGCGGTACGGCGCGCCCGCGCACTTCACCTTCATCGTCTTCGGCGTCGTCACCAACGTGCTCGTGTCGCTGATGCTCATCGCCGGCGGCGCCGCCACCATCAACGCGCTGACGGGCGTCCACGCCGTCGCCGCCATCTTCCTCATGCCCATCCCCGTCGTCGCCTACACCTTCATCGGCGGGCTCAAGGCCACCTTCATCACCGACTACATCCACGGCTTCGTTGTGCTCATCATCATCATCGTCTTCGCCCTCAACGCCTACGCCACCTCGGACGTGCTCGGCAGCCCCGCCGCCGTCTACGACCTGCTCGTCGAGGCCGCCCTTCGCCACCCCGTCGCCGGCAACAAGGACGGCAGCTACCTGACCATGCAGTCCCAGGGCGGCGCCATCTTCTTCGTCATCAACATCGTCGGCAACTTCGGCACCGTCTTCCTCGACAACGGCTACTACAACAAGGCCATCGCCGCCCACCCCGTCCACGCCCTGCCGGGCTACATCATGGGCGGCGCCGCCTGGTTCGCCATCCCCTGGCTGACGGCCACGACGCTGGGCCTCGCCGCGCTGGCCCTCGAGTCGAGCCCGCGCTTCCCGACCTACCCCGACCGCATGACCGAGGCCGAGGTCTCGGCCGGCCTCGCCCTGCCCTACGCCGCCGTCGCGCTCCTCGGCAAGGGCGGCGCCGTCGCCACCCTCATCATGGTCTTCCTCGCCGTCACCTCGTCCTTCAACTCGGAGCTCGTCGCCACCTCGTCCATCTTCACCTACGACATCTACCGCACCTACTTCCGCCCCGACGCCAGCGGCAAGCTGCTCATCTGGATGTCGCACATCTGCATGGTCGTCTACGCCTCCATCATCTGCTGCATCTCCGTCGGCCTGTGGTACAACGGCATCTCCATGGGCTACCTGTACCTGCTCATGGGCGTCCTCATCTCCGCCGCCGTCATCCCCGCCACCCTGACCCTGCTCTGGAGCCGCCAGAACCGCTGGGCCGCCACGCTCTCGCCCGTCCTCGGCACCGCCTGCGCCATCACCGCCTGGCTCGTCACCGCCAAGAAGACGTGCGGCGCCCTCGACGTCGAGTGCACCGGCTCCAACGACCCCATGCTGGCCGGCAACGTCACGGCCCTGCTGGCGCCCCTCGTCTTCGTCCCCGTGCTCTGCCTCGCCTTCGGCTTCGAGCGGTACGACTGGCAGTCGATGCTGGCCATCCGCAAGGCCGACGACCACGACGTCCTGCAGGGCTCCGGGCTGGACCCCGAGGCCCAGCGGGCCGTCGAGCTGGCCCAGGAGGCCAACTTTGCCGACGAGCAGCGCAAGCTGAACCGCGCGTTCAAGCTCGCGTGCATCGTCACCGTCACCATGTACGTCGGCCCACCCCGCCCGCAACTCTCGCGTCGCGTCTGCTAACATTCCGCCACAGGGCGCTGTCGTTCCTCGTCCTCTGGCCCATGCCCATGTACGGCACCGGCTATATCTTCTCCAAGAAGTTCTTCACCGGCTGGGTCAGCGTGGGCATCATCTGGATCTTCTGCTCCTTCATCGCCGTCGGCCTGTACCCGCTGTGGGAGAGCCGGGCGACGCTGAAGCGCGTCGTGACGGCCATTGTCACGGGCAAGGTGCCGCGTCCGGTGCTGCAGGGCGAGGTGGAAGAGTCGAGCGGAACGGTGACGCCGATCAAGACGGAAGTGGATGTTAAGAGCGGTTAGAAAGGCTGTAGTGGGGGCTGATTGCGTTGAGTTGAACGTTGAGATACCCTGGGCACGGTTTCACTTATTAGAGATAGATACGAAGTAGTTACGTCAACGAATGTTTTTGATCAACTCCAAACCCGTGCTATGCCTCTCGATCAAGTCGATCCGTCACGCTTGACAGCCGATAGATTCCATCAGGTCTCTTCGTCCTCCACGACCGTCTCGTCCAGAACGTGGGCCTCAAGCTTCTCGAGGCGATCCATCACGCTGCACGCGTTAGCCCGAGCACGTGCGCCCGACCACAACTCCGGGCGGCTCACTCTCGAATATCCCGCTCGCTTCTGGTCAGGCGGCTCCCCAGCATCTTGATCTCGTTGAAGAGGAGGCTCAGTTGGACGACGACGCCCCTGATCCGGAACAGGACGTCCTGGTAGTTGGGGTCCGACATCTCGCTGCGGCGGGCGTTACTTGGTGAGTTTCCCATTGCGTTCGGCGCCTCGGTGGGGGACGTTGCGGTGCGGCGACGGGGGGTGTGGGAGGGCGTACATTGTGCTGGGCATCGTTTCGGTGCGCGGCGCCAGGTGTGTTTGTAGAAGAGCTGGTTGGGGTGGTGGCTATGCGTGCGAGGAGGTAGTGAGGTTTGAGAGGTGGAAGAAGGAAGAGAGAGGAGGGAATGGGGGATTGGCGGGCCATTTATACTTGTGACGGCGGAGAGTGATCTGGAAGAACGATCAGTGATTCACGTTGCGAGAGACTCTGCTGATGAATAGGTCAAGGCACCAGCCCGTGTTCCTCGCGTAAGGCTGCCGTTTGCGCCTTAGCTTCCGAAGACTCAACAACTGCCTTGTTTGCTGCAGCGAAGAGTCAGACTTGTGATTCACGGTAGGGCAGTGATGGGGGTGGTTGGCTCGGCGCGAGCAGCACTGATCAACACACAGACGACGCCACGTAACATTGTGTTTGAATCAGTTTCATGACTTTCCTCGGCTCTGTGACATTTTCTGTCCACAATACAGTCTGCGTAGCCATATGCCGACAAGTGACGGCGAGTTGACTTCAAGTTGCCATCTCACATTCTGACCCTTGGCCCATGATTCAAGACTCAAATCTTAGTCTCTTGAGTCTTCCTAAGAAAGAGTTCTGGATGGTATGCCGACAGCGCCTAACTCATGCTTGCCTTGTGTCGTCATCAGGACGGACAGGCGCGAAGCTGACGAAGCACGTGTCTATTCGACTCCAGCAATAGAGCATAGGCTTAATATGGAGGCAAGGGCTAATTCAATTGCCTGCTTACACGATGCAAAGTCACGTCAATTTACAAAAGCACACAGAAGGCACCCGGCGCGACAGCTCCTGCGCATTGCGAGGCTCTTGTACGTTTCCACCGGGCCGTCCCGCACGACAGGATCCAAATGGCGGATCAGCAAGTTGAGATCTGGTGACTTCTCCACCCAAACGCAAGAAGTGCCGGGCTCAAGGCTTGCAGGTTTCACAACGTCTCGGCCACCAGAAACGGAAAAATACCAATGCATCAATTCGTGATGCAAAAAGAAATCGCAAAGGCAAAAAAACTGCCCCCTGTGTGAATCGAACACACGATCTTGTCATTACTAGTGACACGCTATACCACTTAGCCAAGGGGGCTGAAGTGGTTCTTGTTGGAGGGGAGGATCTTATTGGAGACTATCAAGATGGCGCGGAAGTGTGGATGGACCGCTACGGCTAGTGGTGTCAGGGGCATGTGGAGATTCTGGACACGGCATTTGCACGTGCCTGAATCCTCCAACCGCAAAAGCGTCAATTGAGGTGTGCTTGGTGTGGTCAATGGCCATGACCAATGCGCGAATGGCGATCCAGACGGATATGCAAGACGGAGACTGCCTCGCCGAAGTAGCACTTGCAGGCGGTCACAAATGACAGGGACGGACTCGGCAGAGTTTACATGTATTGCCACGGTGCCATCGTGGAAGGGTGGCACAGACTCGGACTCTCCTCTCCGGCGCCTCGAGCTCAACCGGCCGCGTAAAGAGCATCTCAATACCAGAATTGCCTTCGAAGAGCGAGCACATCGCCAGGCGCTGTCGTCACGGATCGTCGCCATCCAGGTGCCCTCGACCTGACACGCCGGCCCAGTCTCGGCATCCCGCGGCTGGTCAGCTATCCACAATGCCGAAGGCTCTTTGCGGTTCCGATGCAGCGTGACCTGCAGAGCGCGCTCAGAGTGGCATGATTTGCAAAAGCCCGTCGCTCCGTGTCCCGATGGCTGGGCCTGCAAGGCGACGTCCCCCGCAATCTCGGTGTGCGCAGCGCGCCGCAGACTCCCGGCCGTGGCATCAGCTGAGACGGCTGCATCGTAGCCGGCGCGGCCCGTCCGGCATCGAGAGCTCGCGGATGGCCTGTGGTCGATTTCGTGCTGTCAGCCTGCGTGGTCCGCTCTGGGCGAAGCCTGCTCGATGCCCTCTGGAAGGGACGGACCGGGTAAGCATGGCGGCTTGACATTCCGAGGCGGCACCGACGGTTCACGGATGAAGCTGTTCCATGTCGTTTGATGGCGGCCATGTCGTACAGGAGAGCACAGCATGTGCCAAGGGAGGAGTGCATGTGCTCGAGAGAGGACCGCCACGGCGTATATAAGGCGTCGTCTTCAGAGGCATTCATTTAGATTCTCACCATCACCAGCCCTCGAACTCCTTCACTCATCTACGACAACATAGCTTCCCGTTGCCAACCTCGCAACCGCCATCACGATGCCTGCCACCATCCGCAAGTACAAGGCCGCCTGCGTCCAGGCCGAGCCCGGCTGGTTCGACCTTGAGAAGTGCGTCAAGAAGACGGTCAACCTGATCCTCGAGGCGGGCGAAAAGGGCTGCAAGCTCATCGCCTTCCCCGAAGTCTGTGAGTTCACCACAAACGCAGCCGAGACGGGCGTCGCTGACGGCATCCAGGGATCCCCGGGTACCCGTACTGGCTGTGGCGCGTCAACTACGCCGACTCGCTGCCCCTTCTCAAGGACTACCACATGAACAGCCTGCGGCCCGACTCGGACGAGATGCGCCGGATCCGCACCGCCGCGCGGGATGCCCAGATCTACGTCTCCCTGGGCTACTCGGAGCGCGACGGCAACAGCCTGTACATTGCCCAGGTCATCATCGACCCCCAGGGCGAGGTCATCAACCACCGCCGCAAGATCAAGCCCACCCACGTCGAGCGCCTGGCCTACGGTGAGGGCAGCGGCGACTCGCTCAACAGCGTCGTCGAGACGGAGATTGGCACCCTCGGCCACCTCAACTGCTGGGAGAACGTGCGTCCAGTCGCCGTCCCGCAGACCTGGCAGAGACGGCCCGCTGACGACGGTACAGATGAACCCCTTCCTCAAGGCGCACTCGTGCGCCCTCAACGAGCAGATCCACGTCGCCGCCTGGCCCGTCTACCCGCCCGCCTCGTCGCTCAAGTACCCGGACCCGTACACCAACATCTCCGAGGTGCAGTCGGAGCTCGTCACGCCCGCGTACGCCTACGAGACGGGCACGTGGACCATCGCGCCGTCGCAGGTCGTCACCCGCGAGGGCGCGCGCCTCAACCTCCCGAAGCGCCTGCAGGACGACGAGGCCGCCCTCGACGGCGAGGCCGCCGTCATCGGCAACGGCTTCGCGCGCATCTACCGCCCGGACGGCTTCCGCGCCGTCGAGGACCCGGCCAAGACGTTTGACGGCATCTTCATCGTCGACGTCGACCTGGACGAGAACCTGCTCACCAAGCGCCTCGCCGACTTTGTAGGTTCCCGACCGGACCCCCTCTCGACGCTCCATCTCCAGACGCGTGCTGACAGACTGCCGTGGAAACAGGGTGGTCACTACATGCGCCCTGACCTCATTCGACTCCTGGTTGACAAGACGCCCAAGACGTACATTGTCGATGCCAACTCGGCGGACCCCAAGACCTTCCCCAGCACCCTCGAGCGTCTCGGCCTCGGAAAGCCTCTCCCGGCGGAGGAGTGACCGTTTTGACATTTTCGGAGCATCTCCCTTCCGGGTGAGCCAGCCCACCGTGTACAGTATCCTGCAGTCTAGCGTAGCATAGTCGGCATGTTTCCTAGAGTTAGTTTCAATGCAAGGTCCGTGACCATATCCAACATCCGCTTGTGTTCATGGAGGGCAGCGCGTCTTTATACTCGCCGGAGGGAGGCTTAGACCAGGCAGCAGAGGGTTAAACTAGGGTTTGCTCTACACTAGGGCTTGCCCGCACTGCCCATAGCATATAGCACGTAGCCAATACAGTGGCAGCATCAAGGTAGTAAATAGCATTTGGCTGGGTACTACTGCACGTAGGTGAGGCTGGATATCTTGAAGTTTGGGTCTCGGCAGGAATGGAGGTTCATCAAATGCATCATTGCCTCAGGTTCCATGTCCGAACAGCGGCGAGGAAGAAGTGACTACAATGTACGTGGCTCATGGGCTGCCGACACCCGTTTCGAGGCAACGAGGCACGAATCTTGCTGATGAGCCTCAAGCATCTGCGACCCTGCACCTTATGCACCGAGCAAAAGCCACGATGTCGACGACTGGAAGAGGCGCATTTAGCGCACAGGACCCTGGATCTGCGCTGCCGCCGCTAAAGCCGCATGCAGATAGGAGCAAAAGATGCCCCTCCATGTCGCAATTCTGGGTTTTGCGCATCGTTCGAGTGGCGTGCCATGACAAATCGAGTCGCAATCAACACTCAGCCTCATCATACGCCCGAGTCTCAACGTCCTCTCCATGGCCGTGCCTTGACAAAAGCGGCCGGCGGCTTCGACGCCGAGGCGTCCCCACTTGATCCGACTCGGCCCCTCTTATCGTCTTATATCTGCGCGCGCATTATCGTTCGATCCTCGTCGCGGCCTGCGACTCACATCGACGAGCTACACCAAGGACAACAAGAGCAGTTTCGAGGAAGCGTCACGATACCCGGCGCAATGCATCCCCTCGTGGCTGCCGAGCTGCAGGGCCACGGCGACGACGACGTCCCGTTCCGCGCGACGACCCGCCACGTCCACCGCACCTGGGCCAGGACCTTCTCCTCGCTCCCCGAGCTCTACATCCAGCCCGAGTCGCTGGCCGAGGTCGAAAAGGTGGTCGCGCTCGCGCGGAGATGCCGCCGGCGCGTCGTCACCACGGGCTGCGGCCACTCGCCGTCCAACATCACCTGCACGTCGAGCTGGATGGTCAACCTCGACGGGTTCAACAAGATTCTCGCCGTCAACGCCGAGACGGGCGTCGTGACCGCGCAGAGCGGCATTCGACTGTACGCGCTGTGCGAGGAGCTCGAGAGACGCGGCTGGGCCATGCCCAACCTGGGCAGCATCAACCAGCAGTCCATCGCCGGCGCCATATCCACGGGCACCCACGGCAGCAGCCTGCGCCACGGCCTCATGTCCGAGGACATTGTGTCCCTCAGCATCACCCTCGCGAGCGGCGTCACCGAGTCCTGCTCCGCCGACACGAACCCGGAGCTGTTCCGCGCCGCTCTCCTGTCGCTCGGCGCGCTCGGCATCATCACCGAGGTCACCCTGCGCGCCGTGCCCGCCTTCACCCTCCGGTGGCAGCAGACCATCGACACCGACTACAAGCTGTTTGAGGCGTGGCCCTATGAGCTGTGGAAACAGAGCGAGTTCGTCCGCGTCTGGTGGTTCCCCTACACGAGGCGCGCCGTGTTGTGGCAGGCCGACAAGACGACGGAGCCCGAGCTCGACCCGCCCGTGAGCTACTACGACGGATCCCTGGGATACTACGTGTACCACAACCTCCTATACCTGGCGCAGCACGCCCCGCGGATCCTGCCCTGGGTCGAGTGGTTCGTCTTCGGGATGCAGTATGGCTTCCGCAACGGCTCGACAACGACGGGAGTACAGCCGAGCCGCGAGGCCCTGTTGATGAACTGCCTCTACTCGCAGTTCGTCAACGAGTGGGCGATCCCGCTTCACAAGGGCCCGGAAGCGCTCCGACGGCTGAGCTCCTGGCTGAACCACCTGACACCGGACGACCCCGACTACGTTCCCCACAACATCCCCTTCTCGGCCAAGGGCCTGTACGTGCACGCTCCGGTCGAGGTCCGGGTCAGCGACACGACCCTCACGTCCAACGTCCGGCCGTTCCTGGATCCCACCGTCGAGGACGGGCCGACGCTGTATCTCAACGCAACGCTGTACCGGCCGTACTGGCGCGATCCGCCCTGCCGAGAGCGCTACTACGAGGCCTTTGAGTGGCTCATGAAGGACCTCGGCGGGCGGCCGCACTGGGCCAAGAATTTCGAGACCTACCGGCCAGACATCGAGGCAATGTATGGCAAGGACCTGGAGGCGTTCCGGCGCGTTCGCGACGCGGCCGACCCGGAGGGCATGTTCGTCGGCCCCTGGCACAGAGATCGCGTCATTGCAGAGGGCTCCAAGCTGGAGCTGGAAGAGGTTGAGACGTCGCGGCAGAAAGCGCCCGGCGGGGGCTTGAGGACCTTTGGACGGATTGATTGAGTAGCTGCTGTCGTTTGCCTTCACCACATTGGGAACAGCGGGCGAACGAGTCTTTTACGACGAGACGGATGCCGATGATATAGATGGACATGCAATGATGCTTATAGACGACACACATGTCAACCTCTTGCACGCGAGAGCATGTGCGCCGAGACCTGCGGCAATCGGCCAGATGCAGGCTTCGTGTGATGCGTACGTAGCCTGGCGGGTACCGGTTCCGATCTACCAGTAGTTTCTTGTCAATTCAAGCTTTTCATAGGGCTGACGCAGGGGCTTACGCCATGTGTTGAAGACCAACAGCCACCAGCTCCCTTTTGGGAGGCAACACGAGTTAGTTTGATCGGTGGCAATGGAGCGTTGTATGGGACCGAGTTCAAGGCGGATTGGAAAACAACCCGTGCTGACATGTTCAACTTGGCTCGGGAAAAGGCCACGATGGCCGTAAAGTCGGTTCCTCGTCCCCAGGCATCGACCGTCTCCAACCCCGAGACGACCGCCCGGGCCCCCGAAACCGCCCGGGGCCCCGACCGGCCGCATCAGACGCGCAACAGAAGACGCGCAACAGACGACACGCATGCGCCGGGATGCCGTCGGCGCCAACCCGAAAGACGCAGGTGCTAGGTACACTGCGGCGCTTGACTCACCGGCACGGCTAGAAGGGATCCTGGCTCGTTGACACAGTTGCCGCCTCCCGGGCGACGGCTACGGGTCCCGAGGTGGCCGCCGGCTGGCGCTGCCTGGGTGCTATATCTGGCTGCTGGGCCGCCTTCTGTATCCCATCGTATGCATTTCTGAATCTCCGGTGTCCTTCAGCTCTTCTTTCTCCAGGCGGAAGCATCTACGCGTGGGTATAGAAGCTCCGCGTTATCGACTTACACGCCTCCCGCCATGGGCGACGGCGCCGACGACGCCTTCGGGCCCCATCTCCCGGGAACCTTCGACTTCACCGTCCTCTTCGAGCAGAGCATCCTCTCCCTGCTGCCGACGAGCCTCTTCGTCGTCCTCGCTCCGTTCCGCGTCGCCGCGCTCCTCCGCCATGGGGACCAGGTGCGCCCCGGGCCGCACCTGTGGGCGAAGCTGGTGAGCTGCCATCTCTCCATACTTGCGCTGCGTCTGACTTGCTCCGCAGACGGCTGTCGCGGCGTACTTTTCTCTCCGGGTGGCCCTCGTGGCGCTGTGGTGCCTCTCCTCCACGCCCCGGACGCGGACGGCCCTCGCCGAGGCCGCCGTCGGCATCCTCGAAGCCGTCACCGTCGCCGCGACGTCCTACTTTGAGCACCGCAAGTCCATCAAGCCGGCCGTCCTGCTCAACGGCTACCTCCTGCTCTCCATCGTGCTTGGCGTCGCCGCGGCGCGGACGTTCTGGCTCCGCCCGGGCCTGCGCGCCGTGGCGGGCGTGTACACGGCGTCGCTCGCCCTCAAGGCCCTGCTGCTCGTGCTCGAGGAGTCGCCCAAGAAGCGCCTCGTCGTCGACGAGAAGGCCCCGGCGCCGGAGACGGTCGCAGGCGTGGTCAGCAGGGGCGTCTTCTGGTGGCTCAACTCGCTGCTCTTCACGGGCGCGAGGGTGCTCCTCGGCGTGGATGACATCGGCGCCATTCAGCACAAGTTTGACTCGCGCCGGCTGCTGCACCAGCTCGAGCAGGTGTGGGACAAGGGTGAGAACCGGATGCTCATTATATCTGCCGTCTTCAACCCATGCTTCCAACTGACTCCGCTTAGACCCCAAGAGCGGCAGATGGAGCCTCATGAGATGCACCTTTCTCGCCTACAAGTGGCAGTTCGTCGCCGGCATGGCCCCGCGGCTGCTCTCCGCGGGCTTCACCTTTGCGCAGCCCTTCCTCATCAACGCCGTCGTCGACTTCGTCGGCGCCGAGCGGCCCGAGGACGTCGCGGGCTGCCTCGTCGGCGCGACGGCGCTCGTCTACGTCGGCATGGCCGTCTCCAACGCCCTCTACAAGCACATGACGTACCAGCTGCTGACCATGTACCGCGGCGGCCTGGCGTCGCTCGTCTTCAAGAAGACGCTCGCGCTGCGGGCGGCGAGCGTCCGGGAGGCGGCGCCAGTGACGCTGATGAGCACCGACATCGAGGCCATTGTCATGGCGGGCGATGCCATCCACGATATCTGGGCGAGTGTCGTGGAGATCCCGGTTGCCATCTACCTGCTGTATCGGCACGTCGGCGTGCCCAGCTTGTTTATCCTCGTCCCTGGGCTCAGTGAGTCCTCTATGCCAGCCCCCCTGCACCATGTTTAGCAGAGCGTCTGACAGCTCCCAGTCACCTCCGGCGCCGGGGCCCTGATCTCGCCAGCCATGGGTCCGGCCCGGGTCAAGTGGAACAAGGCCATCCAGGAGCGCGTCGGCTCCGTGTCCAGCATGCTGAGCCAGATCAAGGGCGTCAAGATGATGGGTCTGACCGACTTCTTCCACGACCTGCTGCGCAGGCTCAGGGCCGACGAGCTCAAGCTCTCCGTGAGCTTTCGCTGGATCCTGATCCAGCTCAACGCCATGGGTCAGTCTGGACCTATGAGTATGCCATGACATTGACGTGTTGACTTTGACTCAGCAATGGCGTCGGAGGACCTCACTCCGGTCATCATCATCCTCGCTGCCATATTCTGGACAAAGGCGGGCCAGGGGCTGACCGTCGCCGAGGCCTTCACCTCGCTGTCCATCATCAGCATCGCGGCCGCGCCGCTCGTCAACATCCTCATCTCCATTGTCCAGCTGTTCGGCGCCATCGGCTGCTTCACTCGTCTCCAGGCCTTTCTGCTCCTCGAGGAGCGCAAGGACCCCCGCGAGATGGTCCCGTCGCCGTCTGACTCAACCCCCTCGCCGTCTCACCGATTATCGCGCCTCGTCGACGAGAGCGCCAAGCTGCCGCTTTCCATTGCAGATGTAGAGCTCGACACTCTCCACGAGGCCGAGGACGGTTCGACTGCCCAGAGATCCACCGCGGCGGTGACAATCGAGGATGCCAGCTTCGTGGTCGGAGAGGAAGTCGAGGTGCTTCACGACATCGACATGGCCTTCCCCGCCGGCGCCATCTCCATGGTCGTCGGCCGCGTGGGATGCGGCAAGTCGTCCCTGCTGAGGGCCATTGCCGGCGAGTTGGCCATGACAAAGGGGCGCGTCGCCACAAGCGTCAGCTCCATGGCCTACTGCGATCAAGCCCCGTGGCTGCAGAACCTGTCCATCCGGGACAACATACTCGGCCAGTCGCCCCTCGATGAGAAGTGGCTGAACACGGTCATCGAGGCATGTGCGCTGGACGAGGACATCAGTCAGTTTCCGCTTGGAGATCTGACCATTGTTGGCTCCGGCGGCGTCTCTCTCAGCGGCGGACAGAAACAGCGAGTGGTGGGTTTTCGTGGATCCTTCTGGTTCCTGTTCTTCCTTGCTAACAGTCGCAGGCTCTGGCTCGTGCCGTTTATTCCCGTCGGGGTCTCCTGCTGCTGGATGATGTATTCAGCGGCCTCGACAACACAACCGCCAAGGCCGTCTTCCAGAGACTGATGGGATCAGACGGCCTCCTCCAAAAGAGCAAGGCCACAGTGATTCTAGCAACCAACCACGGTAAGTCGCCTCATCCAGCAAGTCCTTTTACACGTCCTCATCCAAGTCACAGTCCACTTCCTCCCCGCCGCCGACTGCATCACCATGCTGCAGCAGGGCTGCGTCCTCCACAACCAGGTCGCCTACGACTCGGTCGACCCCTCGGAATGGGGCGTCCTGGACAGCGACGCGGACACCAGCACCACCGTGTCCGAGCCCGACGCGGAGACCGAGGGGAAGGCGCTCATCTCCCACAAGGAGGCTGCCGACCCGGCCAGGAAGACGGAGGCAGATCTGAGCCGCCAGACAGGAGACTTTGACTGCTACAAGATCTACCTGCGGTCCGTCGGCATGATGACTCTGGCAGTTCTCGTTGTCATGTCCATCGTCCACATTGCCATGAACAAGATGCCCCGTACGTGTGCCCAGGTCTGATGACACGCGCTCGGGCGATGCTAACAATGGCAGAGGTCTGGTTGCGGCTGTGGACGGAGCAGGGTACTGGCTCGCGCGATCTCGGCTACATGGGAGGCTACATCGGCTTCGCTCTCGCATCCACCGTGACTGGCGCGTTCAACATCGGGTACGCTCACCGACCATACGGTCTTGAAGTTCCTGTCGTTCTAACAGCGTCCCAGGTACTTTGTCGTCGTCGGCGTGCCGAGGTCGGCGAATAAGCTGCACGACATGCTGCTCAAGACCGTTGTTCGGTGAGCTCGACGAGCTGTGACTTTGGAATACAAACTGATAGCATCTAGGGCTCCTTTTTACTTCTTCACCAGCACCGACAGCGGCATCACCCTGAACCGGTTCGTGTCCGCCTTCGCTCCAGTGACATGGCGGCTCTAACAAATCACAGGTTCAGTCAGGACATGACACTCATCGACAACGCCCTCCCCATGGCCTTTCTCAACGTGGCAGTCCGTACGTCTTCGTCCCAGCATGCTCCCCTTTCCATAGGCCATACCGCCTAACAGTTTCAGTGTCCCTCCGCGCCCTCGCCGAGACCGGGCTCATCGCCTCGGGCGCCAGCTACGTCGGCGCCGCCATCCCCGTCTGCCTCGTCGCACTCTACTTCGTGCAAAAGTACTACCTGCGCACGTCGCGCCAGATGCGGTTCCTCGACCTCGAGATGAAGTCGCCGCTGTACACGCAGTTCTCCGAGACGCTGGCCGGGCTGTCCACGATCCGCGCCTTCGGCTGGTCGGGCGCCTTCCTGCGCGACAACCACGCGCGCCTCGACACCTCGCAGAAGCCCTTCTACACCATGTTCTGCATCCAGCGCTGGCTGCAGGTCGTGCTGGACCTGTTCGTCGCGGGGCTGGCGCTCGTGCTCGTCGCGCTGGCGCTGCACCTGCCCGCCGGCGGCGGCGGCGCGAGCAAGGGGTCCGTCGGCCTGGCCATGGTGAACCTCATCGGCTTCAACCAGACGCTGACGCTGGTCATTGACCAGTGGACGAGGCTGGAGACGTCGCTGGGCGCGATTGCGCGGCTGAAGTGGTTCATGAACAACACCCCCGACGAGAACAGAGCGGAGGAGCGCGAGGAGCCGGCGAGCGACTGGCCGGCTCAGGGGGCGATTGAGCTCAGGGATGTCGTGGCTTCCTACAGGCGAGTCCTTCTGCATTTAGCATACCTCAAAGAGTCATACTAACTGATCCTGCAGCGACGAGACAGAGCCCGTGCTGCGCGGCGTCTCTCTCACCATCCAGCCCGGCCAAAAGATCGGCATCTGCGGCCGCTCCGGAAGGTAAACAGCCCCTGAATCCCCTCACTCACCCATCACTAACACCCCTCAGCGGCAAATCCTCCCTCATCCTCGCCCTCGCCCGCCTCCTCGACCTCCGCTCCGGCAGCATCACCATCGACGGCCACTCCCTCGCCACGCTCCCCCGGCAGACCATCCGGGCCCGCCTCACCACGCTCCCCCAGGACGCCGTCCAGCTCGCCGGC